>VMDO01001608.1:0-12977 GCA_007922755.1 Pedetes capensis
AATATGGAGGTACCTCAAAAAACTAAAAATAGATCTACCATATGACCCAGCTATAACACTATTGGGAATTTACCCAAAGGGAGATGGGTCATCATACCACAGAGACACTTGCATCTCCATGTTCAATGCAGCGCTTTTCACAATAGCAAGGATATGGAATCAACCAAAGTGCCCTTCAACAGAAGAATGGATAAAAAAAATTATGGTATATATATACAATGGAATACTACTCAGCAATCAAGAAAAATGAAATAAGGTCATTTGCAGCAAAATGGATAGAATTAGAGAAAATCATTTTGATTGAATGAACACGAACGCAGAAAGAGAAACTACACATGTTCTCACTCATATGAGGGAGCTGATTCAAAATTACAAGAAAGAAATATCCTATTTGAAGGTCAGATCATAATAAAAGGGGGGGATAAGAATGATGTCAATATAAATGGACTATAAATCGCATTTAATTGTTCTAACAAGATAAAAACAAAGACCACTACAGGAAAAGTTTCTATCTTAAACAGAACTGGAACCCAAGGACATATAGAAAAAAACTACTAAGTAAAAGATAGAGAAGACTTAGATGGGAAACTTAGATGGGAAGGGTAGGAGGGGGGGAAGCACAGGGGAGAGTAAGGGGTAACCTATATGAATAATGTTTATCAAAATGCATATATGGAAATGTCACAATGAAAGGCATGTCAAAATGAAACACATTAAGATGTACATTAAAAATTTCTAATAAAAAAAAATGGGCTCTGGACCTAGTTTTCAAGACTGGGATGGGAGAGCATTTCTAAGACACCCCCATAATGACCAGTGGCCACACTGCCTGCAGGTCAGGTGACCACCAGCAGCTCCAGCCCACCTCACAGTCAACCCCAGCTCTGCCCACTCCCTGCCTCATTGTCCATTCTGAGTCCAGTGCTGCCCAAGGTGCCCTGGTTGCTCTGGACCCACCCCCAATTCCAGCCCAGGCTGGGGGATTACACAGCCATAACCCTTCCTCCTCTTTTCCAAAGCAAATGCACCCTCTGCACCAAGTCCATCAAGGAAGGGCTCAGCCCCCAGCAGCCTATCCACTACCACTGAGTGCTGCTGGAGGCCCAAGAGGTCTCTGTACTTTGTCAGTATGCAGGCACCTCCCTGTTATGTCCACCCAGGGCTGGGTCATGTAAACCAGCATTCCAGCCACCACTGGGCATGGCAACACTGGGAAGATCATCAGTTGGACTCTGAGCCTGGTCTCCCCATGTGATTGGCACCAGCCCCTGCTGTCCCCACATCACCTGCTCGCATACAACATCACTCCTGACATCATCTACACATTCGGTGACACCCACCAGAGGAGGCTTGGCGGCCCAGAGAGGAGGGAGTGAGAGGTCCAGGCAGCACCAGGGAAAGTGTCCACCATATCCAGGGCATAGGCCAACCTCTAGTCACCCCCAGGATGACCCTAGGACCAGCATGGTACAAGTTAGTGGCCCAGTGTAGCCCTGCACAGAGCAACTTTGCAGCCCCAAATGCTAGAATGGTCTTCCGAGAGCAAGCTCTGCCCCAGTCTTCAGCAGGAGGATTTTGGGCAACAGCATTGGCTCCAAGCATTTGAGCCAATGCCCTGACCTGCACTTGGGACAAAAGCAGCCCCTTATCTTGTGTGAGTTCCCAGGACCACATTGGGGCTCCATGTTCCAAGGGGCATAGACAACAGATCATTCCAAGATGGAAAGGTCTCTGTGACCTACTCTCAGCACCTCCTGCTTAGCCCTTTGGGTCAGCAAACACCCTACAAAGTCAGGTACCACCCAGGTGCCTGTGGCAGGGGTCAGGGACCCTATGTACAGAAGAATCCATAAAGCTGTCTCCTTTTTGAAAGCAAACTGCCTCTGAGCCTCCATCCCTCCTCCCCTCCACAAGGAATACAACTTGGGGACAAGACAGTGTCCTATCTCTATTGGTGGCAGCATCCCATCAGCAAGAAGACTGCAATCCCTGCTCTCCACTCTTTTGTTTACCACTAATTAACAGGGCCATATGGAAGGAGGTGATAATCACAGCCAAGGACCAATGGGAGGGGACTTCCCGTGGCAAGGAGCCTGGGGCCAAGGGGTGCCTCCCCCAGCCAGCCCCTGGTGAGGGCCCAGCACCCCACTCTGTCAGCATCTCAGCAGAGCTAGGATATCCACTCAACACCGGCTGGGAGGTCCCTCACTCCAGGTTTGCCCTAACACCTTCTTGCCTTTTGTTCACTCAGACAGTAGCCTCAGAGACATGCTCGGGTCTCTCTGTGATTCTTTTTTTAAACTATCAGGACAAAATTCTGCACCACCCTCTCCCAAAGGACAACTAAAATCATCAGTCATTATCATCATTATAGTGACACAGTCTGATGCCCCAAGACCAAGCCACATGCAGCCACACCAACCTGCCTCTCAGATGTTTTGTTTGAGAAATCAAACCCCCAACTTTACCAACCAGTGACATCCATTAATTCAAAGACGATGCTGAGACGAGAAAGCCTGGGTGATTCAGAGGGGCAGGCAGTGGACAGCCACAGCACCCAAATGCAAAACACCCTATACTTGGGTATTTTCCTGATTTATAAAGAACATGAATGTGATGGACAGACCCAAGTCTACAACCTCAGAGCTCTCCTGGCATCACAGTGTTCAAAGCTCAAAACAACTTCCTAGTTTTAAATGTGTAAATCCAGCTACAGTGGCAACACAAACAGCCACACCATGAGAAGGGGCTGAGAACAGTGGTACTGAGTTTTGTACATGGCTCCCATACGCAAACACATCCTAGGTTTCGCTCCTGAAGTTTGGAAGTACAAGACACGCACAGACAAGATGCTCCCAGGAGCATCTCTGTTCAATACCTGGGGTAAGGATCCCACAAGAGATACCCGCGCTCCGGGTCCTGCTTCAGAGAGATCCTCTGCTCAAGGGGCCAGCCTCCTCCCTAGGCACAGAGTCGTGGGGTGTCAAGCCCTGGCACATCTTCCAGAGATATGCATAAAGTTTCCTGTCTTGATCCACGGCATCCCCCTCCCCTAATGCCTTTTCTGTCTGACGTACAACATGCCCACAAGAATCTCAGAAACAGGAGGGGCAGAGAAAGAGGAGGAATACAGAGCCAGGGCAGACTAGGAGGAGAAGAAAGCCTCGTCCTTCAGAACAGTTTAAAAAGCCATCCCCCGACCTGCTTTTCTTGCAAAAAGAGGCTTCTTAGAAATTCCCTCTGCTCCCGCCCTCCCAGTTTCCGTCCAAGGGGAAAAGTCGAGCACTGGGTATCTGCCTTTGTCAGCCAAAGAACATAACATTGACTTACCTTTCCCCACAGCTATTGTCTGTCCTCTTTCAAAATGACATCACGGAAAGCAATCATGAAATTTACATGGGGGGGTGCAGGGAGGGCGGGGTAGGGGAAGGCAGCTGCCTCCTTCACCACGGTCACATGTGGGGAAGCCTGTGTGCGGGTTTCAATTAAATATCTTCTCCCCTCAGTGTGCGAACTCCTAAGCCAGCTAAAGGCGACGTCTCATTTACTTAATGACCGCTCTCATTAGCAGCGGTGGCACGGGCTGGAGGAGGAGGCTCCTTTGTAAATACGCTACCCATGAACCCTTGGGGCTCCAATATATCTGTTTACTCTCTGAGGTGAAATAAATTTACAGTATAGCATCAGAAAGATGGATCTGCCAAATCAGAGGTGAGAGGTGCCCCAGGCCACTGGACACCCTGTCCACTGCTACTAACCTCACCAACAGAAGGTGCCTACATCTGCCCACACTGATACATAATCAATGTGCAGCACGATTGGAGCTTTTTTAAATGCAAGGCACACAAAAGGGCAGGGAACAGTACGACTGCCATGCTCATCCCCCTCTGCTTTCTGTGCCAGTGGTTCAGTCCAATAATTCCTAATAGCAGCGACCGGAATGACAGATGCCCTGGGTTAGCACGGCTCCAGCGAAAGTGCTTTACAATATTTATTGGTGGTTAGGAATATGACCTCCCATCATAAAGAATGGGCTGCAGAATTTATTACTCAAACGAACCAGGAGTATTACATATGGGATCATCTGCATACTGAAGTACCAAGAATTTAAGAGGATATGTATATTTTTGGAGTGCATAAAAGGTACACAAGGCCAAAGACCAAAATAGTTAAGTATGCACACAAAGAAAAAAATAGGAAAAGACATTTTTTTCTGCTGTTACACTTTCCTTTTTTGTCTTAATTTTTAAAATAACAAAACTCTCCCAAGGAGAATTTGGAGATCCCTGAGCACTAGGATCCTATCCACTAAAAACACTGAATTTATCCCAACCAGAGGGATGCACGCTGCTCAAGTTTTCTGTTTTGCCTTTCTCCAAGTCATTTCTAAACTGTCTGCAGAGAGCTATCCAGTGAACATCAGAAAGAGAAACTTTCATAACACACACACTAGAAGTGCCCGCTGTTCCTGGATGCAAACTGCCTGTCTACTCCCTCATCTGCCAGTTAGTGATTTTTCTCACATTCACAGCGGAACACAAGAATTTCCTAAGTACACATCCTGGGAGCCAGAATGTTCTCATTTGCTATCCAAGTCCCCTCCTCACACTGATAAATCAGAATCAGGATGTTGGAAATTGTACTGGGAAATGCAAGAACTAAAACTGAGTTCAGACCCTGTGAAGACACTACCACCACTGCCAGACAGAAAGCCACTGCACTCGTGGCCCAGCAGTTAGTGCAGATTTCAACAGAGAGCAAACATCTTTTCCTGGTAAACAGTGCAGAAACAGGATGCCCTATTTGATTAGCACTAATAGGCTCTGTCCGCCAAAAGTGTGAGTGAGACAGAGCTAGAACATTTAGCTTTCTCAAAGAGAGCAGGTTGTGAAAACCTTGGTTAGCTTGGTTAGCTCTTCCTTGAGCAATTATTTTTAACATATAGTTTACGCTCTACATATCACATATAAACAAACCAAGCTTCATCCCGAAAGCAAGTATGTTAGATTCTTACGCACCCACACATTATTCTCAACATGTAAAATAAAAACTGCATGCAGGACAATTGTGTAGATGGAGCAAAAGGAAATAAATGTAAGCCTGCAGTGGTCAAACTGAGGATGAAATATTAATTACCCAATGAGAACAGTCTGAATCTCCTACAGTGATTGCCTACCATTTTTCTATTTTTTCATGAACTCATATCCATTAGCATAAAAGGACACATTCAGCTGAAAGCACTCCTGAAAAGCCATGTCTATCTCTTCTGGACAAGCTGTGAGTGCTGGATATTTTACATCCCAAACCTTTGTTGTTGTTGTTGTTAGCATTCAGAAATTCTATTAAACTCTTATCGGCAGACTGCAGGCTCAGGGCAGCCGGTGTGCCATTGTTACAGGGAGAAGGTGGGATCAAAGGGAGGCCAGTGCTGAATCTGCCTTACTCCCCAGCAGAACCAAAGTCTCCAGGAAAGCCATTTAATTCAGATATGTAATAGCCAAACTTAAGAAACAACACAAAATAGAGGCAAAAACAAAAAGAAATCAGTGTGTTAAATAAAAGGACCACATGGGGTATTATTATTTTTTGAGGGAATGGAAATTGTATTTGCACAAACCTCAGTCTCTTAGCATTTCAGATGCCCTTTGAGTGACCATGAGTTTCCAGAGGTTTAGCTCTGGTAGTTGGGAAAGACACTGCAGGCCGTTCTTGGAGTTGCACTTAGGATGTACACAGAAAAAGAACCTAGACCCAAGAGCCCAGTGGAAGGGGAGGTCCGTACCAGAGTCTTCAGAAGACAGATTCTACTAAGTAAAGGCTCAAGACCTTTTGCTGACACCACCAGGAGAACAACGGGAGAGTCCCAGGAAGGAACAGAGTGGAGGAGTTTGCCAGCAAGTTCCTCAGATTTGGCGGCCTCTCTTCAGCCCTAGGAAGGAGCCAGGCAGAGGATGGACTGTGCTGTGTGCTGGTCAGCACTTTGGACAGCGCTCTCCCTCACAGCGCTCAGCCTTTGTTCTCCTCTCACAGAAATCTAGTTCGCATCAGTCGCTGGACTCTGACTGAGAGAGGCAATTCCAAACCCAAGCTCCCAACCCGCACAGCTCCTGCTTTAACAACAGCAAGGTATATCCTCAAACTTTGCCCTATACAGGGTGTTAGTTTATCAGAGCTTTTTAAAATAAAAATATATTTTCTTCTCCATAGCTAAGAATGGAGTACACTGTACCTTTAGGTTTTATTTCACAAAAATATGTTGCATTCTCTTTTTAGTTTTAAGTTTGGGTAGGAAACAATTCCTGTCAGGTTGGTGGGTCCTCAGGCTCCACACAGGAAGAAAAAGGGGAAATTTGCAAAACCAAACTTGCGGCTGCAGCCACCTCGCTAAGAATGTGCTTTGTGTGAGCCTTGGGGAAGCAGGCTTAATGATCGCTTAGCTGGTAAGATCATCTCAAATAAAGTGTAATTACTTGTGCAAATCTGCACACAGACATTCCATGTGTCAGTTCATTTGTTTCATAAAAACTCTTTCAAGTAATTTTGGTCTAAACTTTCTGCATCTGTAATTGGCACCACCTTCTCCGGTGACCAGCTGGGGGTGAGGTTTTCTTGTTTCCTTCTGAAAGCTTCCCTGCAGATGGGCGCCTGCCTTAATGCTGCCGGCGACAATTAGGGCGTTGTGTGCAGAGCCGAGATGGTCAGCATTAATATTGTATAGAACAGCTGAGGGCTGGGGGGCGCTGCCCCAGGCAGGCCCTGGCAGATGGAGCAAACAAAACCTGCAGCCACATTACCCACACTCTGGACTGACTTTGTGTGCTTGTCTCACACTCACACACTTGGCATCCAGTTTGTGAGACTCGCACATGCACACTTACACAACTGTGAGGACGTGGCCCAGCCAAACCCCTTGCCACAAGAAGTCCCAGGTGAACATCGCTACTCTCATAAAAACACAGGCACCCACACTCCACATCCACTCTTCCCATCCTCCTGGCCAGGGCCTACTGATGCCTCCACCTCATTTGAAGGCCCTCTGCTCACAGCCCTCCAACCTCCACCCTTCACAAACCAAGCAGCCTTCACGAGGCTCTGTGCTGTCTGCACCTCTCCAGCCATGGCATCTGTGGTAGGGGAGCACAGGCGTTCCCAGGGGCCCTGGCTAACGTTCAGCAGGAGCATGTGTCTGTCACTTCCTCAGCTTCCCAGAAAAGAGCACTGTGCTGATGGGGGTGGGGGGGTGGCGTTCTGGCAGAAATATGCCAACAGGCCTGGGGAGGGGTGTGAGGGGCTAGGGGGATACGCACCCAGGAAGCTCTCGCAGAGTGTCATCCTGGCCAGCTGGATGAATCTTACGTTGGGGGCCTGGACACAAGTCACTTCATGCTGGAAAAAGTTGCTCCACAAACTTTTGTGTCCCAGGGCCTTGGAAGCCTCCACCACAGCCAACCAATCAAGACCAGGAGCAGATAATCACAAATCGATGCCCGGCTGCCTGCCAGAGGCCCCCTTCTCCACACAATGGGCCTCAGGCCCAGACAATGGGCCCCGCCTGCAGGGCTAGGAAAGGGGGAATAGGAGAGGCAGAGACTCGCCCCTCCCCACACTAATGGGCCTACAGTGAGGAAGGGGAGGGGTCTGAGGTGGGGCTGCCAGGATAGGTCAAGCCTGCAGCCTGGTGGGGACCAGTTAGCATGGATGGGGAGGGTCAGGTCAGAGAGTCTCAGGTTCCCCACCCTTTGAAGACTGTCCCACTTGATCCCAGGCAGAAGCTGTGAAGGGTCAAATGAGGGAGAACAGATCACCTCAAGGGAAGCAATGTCCACTCCCTAGATACCTCAGGAGGCCATGCAGGCAGAGGGCACGCCCTGCAAGAGGGCCAAGGGCGCAGGTGCTGGGGACCTGAGCCTCCAGCAGCTTCTTTGGGGGAGGGAGGTGAACAGGTCTTTTCTGGGACCAGTCCTCTGCCTCGCTCCATGTCCAGGATGACTTGCTGCATACTGGGGCCCTTTGAAACAATGAATTTGGTCATACCAGGTACTCTCTTGGCTCCCCAGCACTAGGGAAGAAACTGTCCCTGACAAGGGGAAGCCAGAGTGATGCCAGAGCTCCTCCCTCCCAGACAGTGGCTGAGTTTAGTCCAGTCACTTCATCCTGCCTGCCCTCCATCTGTCATGGAACCAGAATGGGAAAACAAGGGGGAATTTCAGAGCTCTGGAGGAGGTAGGTATGAATAGAGCCCTAGGATGCTGCTCATAGCCCTGTGTTGTCAAGCAAACAGGTAAATGTCTACATCCACAGTGATGGCAAATGGGCAGGCAACGGACAGTTGGAGCCATCCAGAAGGAACATGGAAGCTGATGACCCCACCCAGGTTCTCAGACATCTGGAGGGAAGGGCCAAGTACTGGGAGTCAGAAGTGATGGGACCAAAAGAGGGTCAGATGGGCCCCCAGGCTCAGCCTGAGTTGGGCAGGTGTTGGGGAGCCAGGCAAGAATCAATGACTCTGCAGGGGGGATATCTGGGCACCTCTTAATCACTGAGGGACACTGTCAACAGGGTATTGGCTCCAAGTCTGAGTTTCAGAGCAGAAGTTGGACTGGAAATAAATGTGAGTCATGTCACCTGGAGAAAGTAGTGGAGGTGAAAGTGCTGAGGCTGGTAATGGTGCTAGGAAGAGGGGTCGGGAGGCGGAGTGGGACAAGGAGGAGAAATGGGGTCAGAGGAGAAGTGGGGTCAGGGGGTAAAGGGGAAATAGGAGGCAGGAGGAAAAGTGAGAATGAGGAGACTGAGGGAAAGACAGCTACAGATGCTATGGTAGGACAGATTCTTATCATTTGTTCTCTGCTCCTGGCGATATTTGCAGATCTACTTAGAGGAAGCAACCTTGGGTGAGTTACCAACCTCCCCGTAATTCAGTTTCCTCATGACTCAAATGAGAGCCAGGGCTAAGACATGTTGGTATTGTTTATTGTGGATGGCTACTGTCCCCTCACACTCTCCCTACCTTGGATATCCACCAGCCCAGCAGTCCCATCCAGCACCACAGCCCTTCATGCTTGAAGTTAGCAAGTCCAAATTGCTTTGGCTGATTGGAACACTTACCCAAGGGACAATGGTTGAAAATGCAGGAAATGAGGCCAGTGTGGTGGCATAAACCTGTAATTGTGGTGACTCAGGAGGTGGAGGCAGGAGGATCACAAGTTCAAGGCCAGAGACAGCCTGCATAATTTAGTGAGACCCTGTCTCAAGATAAAATAATTTTAAAATAGGCTGAGGGTACAGCCCAGTGGTAGAGCATTTGTAAAGTATGTGCAAGGGTCTGGGTTCAGCACTCTAGTTCAGTACCACCAAATAGGAAAAAAAAAAAAAAATCCAGGAAATGCTTCCTTTTAACAGAATCAACTGGTCTTACAATCTGCCACAGGATGAACCACTGGGACATACTCAGAACCAAGACAAAGTTAGCATTCCCTCTGAAGGCCTACTCACTCCAGGGAGGTCCTCAAGGCCTGGTGCTCAATAGGAATTCAGAGATGGTGGGACCTGCCAACAGCCATGCCAGAACCCACTAGGCAGCAGCTGAAGTGAGTGGTGGCCAAAGCAAAATCTGCCTGCTCACCTGACCTGGGCTCTAGGGTCACTAGCCACTCAGAAGGCACTTTGTGGAGCCAGCTGACACTGTTGTCTGGGGTGCTCCAGTAAGCTGCCTCCAGCACCCAAGAAGCACTCTGCTCTGCCCAATGGGCTCCTCTGCAGCTCTGCCATGACCCATGGCCTCTCTGAACCCTGGGGCCTCAGCACAGCCAGGGCACAGAGACCACGTTGTCTTCCCTGCCTGGGCTTCAGACTTATCTTCCTAAGGCCTAGTTCTTCCAGAGTCAAGACTGCAGCCATGAGCAAGCCAGCCTGCTGCTCTGACACAGAGAGGTCAGTACCTCAGAAGGCACCATCCCGGAGGCTGTCAGGGGAAAGGGACATGACTGGTTGTTCACCAGCCAGAGGTCTGAGCAGATTGGTCTGGAGTACAGAAGCCACCAGAGGGCCCCAGGGTCAGCAGCCCTCTGGCCTCTGGGGTACCCAGTCTAGGGTCCTGGAATCTGTGGGCAACTCACAGCAGATTCTGCAGCAGCCCCAGCCCAGCCTAAAGTGGGAAGGAAAAGTCACAATTAATGCCACAGCAGGGAGGTGGTGTCTCCTTGCAGCACAAGAAATCTAGGTCAGACCTCAGGAAGGACTGGCAGCAGTTCTGGAGAGAAGCTTCCTTCCCTTCTGTCCCCTGCATGCCAGGCTGGCACAGGGTACTGTAGAGCCCAAAGTGGCCTGCAGGGAGGAGCAGTTGAGCAAGGCAGCAGCTCAGCTCGGCTCAGATACCCAAGTGGGTGGGAAAGAGTCTGTGACCCAAGATGCTGTACCCACTGATGGTCTCCTGGGGGAAGGGCCCCACATTTGACAGGGAAACCCAACGAGGAAGGATGTCGGGTGAGGGCACAGCCCAAGGGAGGGCTATATGGCCAGAAGGGGAAGCATGTTCTGTGAACAGTGGGTCTGGGTTCAGTATGTGAGGTTCAGGGTGAGAGGCTCAAATGTGACTGAGCGTACATCACTCTGGGTGTCAGCCAGGCCCAGCAGCTGAGAGCAGTGTCCATGAGTCCCTGGGATTGGCCACAGTGGCATAGAGGAGGGAAGGAAGAAAGACAGATGTGCTCAGAGAACAGAGCAGGGGAACATGAGGGGCAGGCCTCTGTGTCACTGACCCAGGAGTATCTCCCAAAGGTCTGCCCTACCAGGACAGAAAGAGAGTCTGGGGCAAATAGCAGCTGACCCAGCAGGAGAGACAAGAAATGGATGGAGATAAGAACAAAAGAAAACAGAGCCACAGTCACAGAGAAGGCTGGAGATCAGGCCAAGGGGATTAAACAGAGATGGACACAGCCTGATACAGGAATGGCAGCAAAGGACCTGAGGACAGAGAGACAAAGGCAGGGACCAGATGGGCTTAACAGACACATGGACAAGGAGAAGTAAGGGACAGAGAGAAAAGGAAGGTGAGGCTGTAAAGAGAGAAACAGATACACAGAGACCTACACACACACAGAGGCACAGACAGACACACAGACACATAGGCATGCATCCACAGGCACATCCACAGACAAACAGACACTTACACACACACACACACGTACATAGACCACCAGGGCTTCCCAAGAACTTGTTCAAGGACACTAGGAAAAATGAGCAGCTGCTGGGAATCCCCAACTGTCCCTGTCATGGCCTTCTACTCTGCAGGGGTCACATTATTTTTGTGTGAGTGTGTGTGTGTTCACGCACATGTGCGTGTACATGTGCATGCACACATGCATGTGAGGATGGAGGGCTGCCCTGCTCCAGGCTCTGTTTAAGTGGCTTTGGAATTGTGCTCCCAGAACAGATGGCCTCGGAGATAAAGCTGCCGGGCGCCTGGACACAGAGCAAGCTGCAGGCGGTTGCCATGGCAGGCTGGGCTGACCGAGATCGCCTGTTAGCAGAGAGCAAGGCCCACAGAAGTCAAGACAGATGCCCAGGGAGGGGTGCCCCATCTTAGACCCCAGGAGAGAGAGACTGTTGCCTGAACAGCCCCTACAGTCTCAAGAACAGGTCTTGATAATGGGCATTAGCCAACTGCAGACTGAGGAGCAGGGGCACCAACAATGTTTGACCTGTCCAGGTCAGGAGAAACACTCCTCCTAAATCTCTGTCCCAAGGTGCCAGGGGCCTGAAACAGACTCACCCTGGGGTGGCTCTAGTCATACCCAGCATTAGGGACCCAGAGCAGGCACGAGGCCATGCCATTCTCTGGAGTTCAAGGACAGCTCCAGGAGTGCATGAAGGAGTGGGGAGAGGGGGGAGCCAACTACAGTGGGCTACAGAATTTGTACTCAGGGCCATCCCATCACAGCTGGGGACAGAGCCCATGAGAAAGAAGGGGCTGCCAGAGCTGACAGCATGGAGGACTGGTGCCAGCTCCACGTTATCCCAACAAGCACATCTGGAGACCTGCAAAGCCACGTACAAAATGGCCAGATGGGACGCTCCATCAGACACACTACACTGTCCACAAGTCTAGCCCCTGAGGAGGAGAGACAGGGATACTCCCATTTCTGCTAGGCATCAGTCCCTTCATCAACAAAGCCCTCACGCTGACCCTGCTGGTGAACACACTGTTCCTGACTTGTTCATGTGGCTCAGAAGAGTCAAGGATACACAGCTCCCAGAGCAGACCTGGGATTAAAGCCCAGGGTTGTTTGGCATAAAAACCAATCAGCCTTCTGCACCAAAGAGGGGCCTCACTAGCACCTTCCTGGACTGGGGACTTGGGCAGTGAAGGGCCAGGTGGAGAGAGACACTGTGCTAGCCTCCAGAGCCAGAGGGCAGAGCCAGATAAGGGCCCTAGAGTGAGCAGGATGCATACGATTGCACATGAGCAAAGTGGGAACACAGGGCAGGAGGACCTGGGGTGCAGAGGGCCCTTGGACAGATGCTTATAAAACAGACCCACCAGGACTGGAGGGAACTCAAGCCACAGAGCCTCCAGAGCTTAGGGTCTGGTTAACCCATACAGCTCAACTGTCCAGTGGACATGAACTAGGCTAGGCCTAGCAGCTTTGCCGAGGGGCCCAAGGCCACATCTATCCCTGACCCCAGCCCAATACAATCTTCAGAGATCCATATCCCAGCTTTTGCATAGTTAGTAGCTTAGGACCTCCAAACCCTGGAGTCCCATGTGGCCCTCCCACCCCCATAACATGTATACACACACAGACACACCACATATACACAACATATATACATACACTGCAGACACATGCATACATATATACAACATGCCACACAAAACACAAGTGCATGTACATGCATGCGTGTGTTGTGTAGGTATGTGCATATATGTATACACAACACATCTCATACATTAATATGCACATACATACATACATGTC
>VMDO01001608.1:13077-200252 GCA_007922755.1 Pedetes capensis
CAGATCTCAGAAGCTAAGCAGGGCCGGGCCTGGTTAGTACCTGGATGGGAGACCGCCTGGGAACACCAGGTGCTGCAGGCTTGGGAGAAGGACCTGGCAACCCCCTCCCAAAAATCAATCTGCCATTGAAAACCCTATGCACAGCAGAGAAGCACTGACAATAGTGTTTCCCCTGTTGTACAGAGGGTCGCTATGAGTCAGATACCGACTCGACAGCACCTAACAACCTAACAACAACATACATGTCTATGAATCTATGACATGTATATGCACACACGTACACATGGTACACACAGATATATTCAAACATCACATGTCCACACAATATATACACATATACATATACACACTGCACATATGTATACACATGCCACATATACATAAATGCATGTACACATTTGCTACACAGCTGCATGTATACACATCTTGTGCATATACATGTGTGCTGTGTGTACACATGATATATACATACCACACACATACACATGCAAAAGCATCTATATACATCATGTGCTTATACAAACATGCACATGCATGTGCACACGTCACATACACACATATGCATACACACACAGAGTCCTAATCCTGCCATATGAGGCCAAGACAAGCAAAACCACAATTTGGAACTCTCTAAGTCCCAGTTTTGAGCCCACTGAATGTGTGCACAGATGGGGATGTTGCATCAGGTGTGCTGGTACAGTTAAGTGCAAGAGTCATGGTGCACTAAGGGCCTTGAGCTGAGAACCCTACACGGCCCTTACTTCCTGAGCTAACCCCTATGCCCTACACAACCCAGAACCCTAAATGACATCCTCCCTGACCCCACATTCAGGGCTTCTCTGAGTCTGGAAGGAGAAGAGAAAGCCAGAGCAGGCCACCCCTAGCCCAAGGAACACAGATTAGGCATGTGTTGTTGTTGTTGTTAGGTGCCATTGAGTCAGGTCCTACTCATAGTGACCCTATGCACAACAGAATGAAATATTCCCTGATTCTGTGCCAGGCACATGATCTTATTTATGTTTAAGCCCATTGTTGCAAGACACTGCATCAATCCATCTAGTGGAGACTTTTCCTTTTTTACATTGACCTGCCACTCTCCCAAACATGATGTCCTCCAGGGATTGGTCCGTCCTGACTACATGTCCAAAATCTACATAAGACACAGTCTAGCCATCCTTGCTTTCAAGGAGCACTATGGTTGTACTTCTTCTAGGATAGATCTGTTCTTTTGGTAGTCCATGGTATATTCAATATTCATCTTCAGCACCGTAATTCAAAAGCATCAATTCTTCTCCTGTCTCCCTTATTCAATGTCCAGCTTTCACAACCATATGATATGACTGAAAATACAATGGCATGAGTCAGGTGCACCTTCGTCTTCAGTCTTTACTTTTCAACACTTTAAATAGGTTTTTGCCACAGATTTCCCCAATGCAATGCGCCTCTTGATTTTTTTTCTGGCACTATATCTGACAGTGTTTCTCTGCTATTCATAGGGTTTTCAATGGCTAATTGTTTTAGGAATGGGGTCCTTCTCCCTCATCTGTCTTAGTCTGGAAGCTCAGCTGAAACCTGTCCACCATGGGGGACCTTGCTGGTATCTGTAATACCAGTAGTATAGCTTTCAACCTTATAGCAACACACAAGACCCCACAGTATGGCAAACTCACAGACGTGTGGGGGTAGGCATGGGAGAGGCTGCTAAAAGAGGGCTCAGAGCTGGCTGCGTAGGGGACCCAAAAAGTACTACCCAGGACTGAAGTAGTCAGGAGAATGAGGCCTCTCTGATCCATAAGACAATGGTGACAAATCCATTTGACAAAGATCAGGCAAAGTTCCAACACCCACATTTAATATTTAATCCTTTATACAATTTGATACTCATTGGATAGTTGCTGGATTAATAAAAGTACACAGTAGACATCACAGTCTGTTAATGGGCACTGGTGTAGTTGTGTGTTGCCCCATCAAGCCTCATATCCTGCCTGGCTTTGCACACTCCATTGGGAGGGAGCCCAAAAGTCTTCAAGGGAAGTCTTTGTGTAGTTGGGCAGAAGGGTCCTCCTGTAACTGCCTCAGTCCTCCCCCAATGTGCAGACCTACTCAGGATGCTGACCCCAGAACCCCTTGGGGCTCCTACCCTGTCCATGTACCAGTATAGACAGGGTCTTGGTTTCTTCCCCAAAACCTCCTCCAAAGTTATGACAAGGAACAGAGGCTCAGACAGTGACTAAGCTGGCCAAGGCTTTAGGGGAGCTAATGCCAAAGCAAAGGATCCCCAGAGGCCCCAACACCACAGCCCACCTCCTGCCACAAATCCAAGAGCAAAGCAGAAGTCCCAAGGAGGCAACAGGGAATGAAGCTCATGTTCAGAGTGGCCATTGTCTCACCTGCACCTACCACACTGGCCAATGACTGTCCCAGACATGGGCTGCTGGCCCACCCCCTACACTCATCTGCAGCAATACCTGTATGCAAATCCCACAGGGCATACTGCTAAACAAACCAGACGTGAACAGGGTGCTGGAGAGAAGAGCAGGGAGATGATTTCAGGGTGACAATTGTGTACTCGGAATGACTAAAGGCCCCCACCCTGGAGAGAGAAGCAGGACTGTGGGAGAAGTGGTGCAAGCCTCTACCCTGAGCCTGGGAGCCTGTTGTCCCTGCTCTAAAGAAGGGGCTGCAGCTGGGCGCGGTCACGCACACCTGTAATCCCAGCAGCTCAGGAGGCAGAGGCAGGAGGATTGCAAGTTCGAGACCAGAGGCAGTCTGTGTAACTTAGCGAGACCCTGTTACAAAAAGTAAAAAAATGGGGCCGAGGGTGCAGCTCAGTCATCCAGCACTTGCAGAGCATGCAGACTCAAGGCCCTGGGTTCAATCCTCAGCACCACAAAAAAGTGGGGGGGGGGCTGCCGAGCTGCGAAACAGGATGCTTGAATTGAGAACCAGCAGGGGGTCTGGACATATCACTATGGAGATTGTGTGCTCACCCTGCATTAACACCACTGCAACATCTCCTTAGAAACATGATATTGGGTGCGCCAGTTAGCACAAAACAGTAATCATGCACAGTCATGGCAGGAGGAAGACCAGTGACCATTAACTGAGCTGTTGGCAGGCAGCCACAGGCAAATGCTGCCTAGTAAATCTTTGCCAGATTTCAGTGTAGTGATTTTACCTGCTTTGGGGGCTCCAGAGGATTCATGGGCATTTCTGAGGTCCCCAGCAGTGTGGCCAAGTAGCCAAGGTTTCAGGAATCAGGCCACAGTGGAGTCCCATCACCAATACACCAAGTTCCAAGTCCTGTTCTACCTCAGCCAAGACAGACTTGGAGGCTTGAAGACACTAGACATCCCACACAAAAAGTGCCAGCCAGAGTCTCCATCAGAGCCCATCCACAGACCCCCCAGGGCAGTGTGGTACTAGAGGTCTACACACACAGGCCAAGACCACACAGCCAGACTCCAGATAACTAAGACAACTTCACTGCTACTGTAGCCACATCCTTGCCTTGGGTTCCCTCTACCTGACTCTAAGCGTCCTAAAAATTTCTAAGTCATAAAACATCCCAGACACCCCCATTAGGTTCTCAATTAAGGAGGCAGCCTACCAACTCCCACCATTCCATCATTTTCCTTTGAGCTCTAAACACTCATCAGCCCCATGTTTGCAAAAAATAGTTTCTCCAATGGCCACACAGAAGCAGGTATAAATGGTATCAGCGGGAGGAAGGCTTGACTGTGGTTTGTGCTTTTAGGTTGAAATTGCTGCCTCTGTCTCCAATTTCAGTGCCTGAGCCTGAAAGGATGAGGGGCAGGAACCAGCCAAGCAGCCAAGAACGTCCTGTGGACAAGGAGCCTGGCACACCAGCACATCCATGCCTCATCCAGGCAAAGAAGGGGCTCTGTGCATCCAGATGGTATGAAGAAGACAGGATGGAGCCCACACACCCCCAACAACCACTCAAGGCCTTGGGGGCCTGTGGCCTGCCATGCTCCCTGCTGATTATCAGCAGGCACACCAGCCTCTGCACCTGGACACACAGCACCCCCAGCAGGGCTGGTCCTCACTGACCTGCTCCAAGTTCTAGTTGCCCCTGAGCCCTCAGATACCCACAGTCAGTACTGGTGCATTTTGCTCTCACACTGAGACGGAGGCTCCCAGAGAGGCCCAAGCCTCAAGCTTGCTCCTAAAGTGTCTGTTGGAGGGATGCTGAGTGGCAAATAGGTCTCTTGAGTCCCCCTGGGGCGAACCAAAGCACAGGCTGCTCAGACCACTCCAGCATCGGCCCACAAGGGCTCTTATGTCCCATTCACCTCAGGCCAAAAGCCTGATGTCCATCCTGTGCTCTCGGTGTGCACAGGCCTCGTGGCTCTATTGCAATGTCAGTGTGCACATCAGAGCCAAGCTTCAGGAGATCTTGTGCTGACCGCTATCTTCTCCACAGCCAGTCACCTATCTACAGCTCTGTCCCGAGGGGTCCGTTATACTTGTCCACCCAATGCAGTCCAGTGAGGACAGAACTAATGTGCCAATCATTTTATTACCACCTTCTACCTTAGCAGGGGTTAGGGTTTAGCTCTGTTGATAGAACGCTGCTCTGCACTCTCTGAGGCCCTAGGTTTGATCCCCAGCACCACAAAAATGGGAGAAGGACCTGGCAGTCCACTCCCAGAACAATCCCAAAACAATCAGCCATTGAAAACTCTATGAATAGCAGAGAAGTACTGACATAGTGCCAGTCATGGCACAGTGTCAGAGAGTGTTTCACTCTGTTGTACATAGGCTCACTATGAGGCAGACCCAACTCAATGGCACCTAACAACAACTTTAGTGTTCCTTGAGGAACAGAGAAGAAGCTACCATAGCACCCTGCCTGCAGTGGGGCCTGTCCACTCCCCACAGCACCCTCACATTGCTCACTAAGCTCCACTGGGGATCTCAGCTTCTACAATGAGTTGACATGGTCCTGCCTGACAGCAAGGACAGCGCCACCACAGCCCCTCCCTCAATTTGCTATGTGAGCCATTTGGGTCTCAGCACCGCCACAGAAGACACACACAGCCAAATACAGGGACACCCCCTCCCCAAGCATGTCCTGTCCCCAACAACTCCCAAGGTCCGCAGACCCTGTCCTCGGGGCACCCCCCCCCCTTGTCTTAGCCACAGTCTGTGCTTGAAGTGGCAAAAACACCAACCCGCACCCTGTTTTCAGACACAGGAGCTGGGGTCCCTCCCCAGAAGCCCTTGCACATCTACAGTCTCATCTACTAGGAGCCTCTCAGGGTGCAAGACAAGGACATCCTTGCTCATCTGTGCATGGGATCCATGCGATGGCAGTTGGGGTCCTGGGCTGAGAAGACAGACAGGAGCAGGAAAGTCAGTGGAGGGAGGCTTATCTTTCAGATATCTCCTCCCTCTGTAGACCCCAGACACTGCCTGGCAGAGGTGAGATGACAAAGCTGCCCCTGCCATGAAGCAGCTGCTCTCAGGGCCCATCCAAATAGGATGGGGCCCCAACCCCAGCCATAGGTCAGCAGAGCTCAACCTTAACCAGAGACCAAAGATAAGCATTCTGGGCTCACTGGGATCCCGCCAGGCTACCCAGAACCACGCTGACCTTAGTCTGCCCCATCACTTGGCCTCTTGACCAGAAGTCCTCACCAAAGGCCCCTGGATGCCACAGAGTCCGTATGGACTCAGCCCAGGGTGGGCTTGGCTCTGGGGAGGGTGGGGACAGATGGCATGCTAGGAGGGAACTGCATAGTCAGGCTGTGTGTGACCCTGAGCTCAGCACTGCCAGAAAACCTGGGAGGATGACCCCACACTTGCTATTAGGGTTTGGAGCCTTTAGGGGGCAAAAAGCCTCCTGAAATGAAGGCTTGTCTCCCAGTGCAGCAGTGCTCAGAGCTGGGTCTTCTGGGAAGTGATTGGTCATGAGGGCACCAGCCTCAGGGAAACATGGATGGATTGAAGTGTTATAGACTATGGGGAGATGGTAGAATGTGGAAGGAGGTCTAGCTGGGGAAACTGGTCACAGGAGCCCTGGAAAGACATACCTCGTCCAGCCCTCTGGCTTCCTTTCTGCTCCATCTGCCCTGAGGGGAGCTGTTCAGCTCCACCATACACTCTGCGCCATGATGTTCAGCCTCCCCTCAGGTCCACAGTGAAGGAGCCAACTGGTCTGAACCTCTGAAACCATGAGCCACAATAGCTCTTCCTTCTTCAGGTTGTTTTTATCAAGTATCTTGTCACAGCAACAAAAAGTCTGACTAATAACATACTATTGTAGCTCAAATCTAAAATGTTCCCAATGGTCATATTTGAATGTTTGGTCCCCAGCTGGGGTACTTTCTGGGAGGCCACAGAGCTTTCAGAAGTGGGTCCTAGCTTTGTGGAAGCAGGTCACTGTGGCAGGCCTTCAGAGATTTTTCATGGGCCCCTACTTCCAGGAATCTCTCTGCTCCTGATCAGCCAGGATGTGAGGTTCTGCGCACAGGTGCAGGCCACCTGCTCTGTCATCACCCGCCACACCCCCTGCCAGACCTTCTTCCCTTTGAGGCCTGACATCCTCTAACCATGAGCCCCAATAAATCATTCCTCCCATAAGATTATCTCTATCAGATATTTTGCCACAGCCACACATGTTGACTAACCACACCCCAACAAATGCACACCACTCCATCCCACTCCCAGGCCCCAGAACACTCACACCAAATCTTGTAAGAATAATACTATGAGGGCCAAGCACAGTGGCGCAAACCTGTAATCCCAGAGGCTCGGGAGGCAGAGGTAGGAGGATCGCAAGTTCGAGACCAGACAAAGTCTGCGTAACTTAGCGAGACCCTGTCTCAAAAAGTAAAAAACTGGGCTGGGGGGCGCAACTCAGTGATCCAGCACTTGCAGAGAATGCAGGCGCAAGGCCCTGGGTTCAACCCCCAGTACCACCAAAAAAATAAAAAAGAATAATACCATGAGGTCACCCTACCACTGCCACCCTACATACCAGCTCCTGCTCAGGGGAGTAGAGCCAGCATCCTCAGTCTGTCAGCAACCTAGAGCAAAACTGATATCCCCAGTCCCCTGATCAGAAAACTGAAGCCCAGAGAAGAACCAAATTCTAACCCAGTTTGTCTTCCTCCAGAGAGTGTGCCTTGTCCACCAGGCTCCACAGCTTCAAAGCAGAAACCCACAGATGGAGAGAAACACAATTGTCACCAGAGGGGTGCCAGTCTGTTCCAGGTAGTGGAAGCACAGCTGCACAGTGGAGCTGCGTTAGTGGGCACGTGTCTGTGTGAACACATCTGTCTGCAAGCATGCATGCACACTCATACTGCTTGTGTGCACACATCACTCCTGCCTCACAAAGGGGACAGGCTAAGGAAGCTCAAGAACTTCCTGTCTAGCCTCTCATGCCTGAGAGGGCTCTGCAGGCCCTGCCTCCTGAGACTACAACTGGACACCCTGCTGATCCTTGCCTCCCTCAACCTGAGGTCCATCACCCTGCCCTAAGTCCCCCTCCTCCAACTATGAGACCTTCCTCGAAGTGGGCTATGTGCACCCCTAAACCATGGCCTCTGGGGTCCCTGCTTCCACAGGCCTTCACAGGTGCCAGGGCCAAGATACTCACTCTGCCATTGTGAGGCTGGGGCCTCAGCTAAGCAGAGCCCTACTCAGGTACCCCATCTGTGTGCCTTTTCACCTCATTGTGTCTCTCAATTGCAAGCTGCTACCACAATCTTGTCTTCCGTAAATGATGATCCAAAGCTTCTTCATCTTCTGCCTCTCCTTATGTTTTTGTACAGTCATCCTGTAATGTGGGGCACCTAAGCTGGAAACAGTTTCATCAGGAAGTGAGCCCTTGTGATGGGAACAGCAAGCCTCAGGCATAAAGTGTCCTGGCCATTAGACCATTGGCAATCCTCCACCTCTTTTCATCTTATCCTGATTGTGCAGAAGCTCTCAGAAAAGCTGGGATGGGGCTGGAAGCACAGGGAGGTGCCCAGTGTGACTGACCCAGGCCTCCCACCCCAGGAACAGGAAACCAGAACACAAGGTCAGGAGGAAGTTTTGATGACTGGATGTCTGCAGTCTGAAGCTTTACCCTAGATCTGGGATGAAACCCCTCCCAGAGAGGGCATCTGACATGTCATGTGTTGTGAACTAGATTATGTGAAACCAGAGTCTGAAGCCCACTGCCTGTCCCCCTCAGCACCCCATAAGCAGAGTTCCCCTGGGTCATGCTTTACCCTGCTTGGCAGGAACACAGAACATGGATGGCTCCATGCATTCAGGCCAAGCACAATGGGCTCAGTGAAAGCTCCTGCAAGGCAGCTGGATCCCAGGTGGGGAGCCCTCCTCTCACTCTCAGGCCTCCCTGTCCTACCCAAAAGCAGTTGCTGTTCCATCTCATGCCCCCATCAGGTCCCTCACTTCAGGATGGAGGACCCCAGAGCTGCCCCCAAGCTCCACTCCAGTCAGTGCTCTCCCGTCCTTCCCCCACCATCTCCTGCCCCAGGCTTGTCCTGTTCAGCTGCTCTCTGGGAAGCTCCCTGTAGTTATTCTGTTGGCCCTTGTCACAGGTGGAATCGCACAAGTCACAGGGTCACCATCTGCCAAAGAGGGGGCCAAGGCGAGTGTCTGAGTGGATGCTACTCAGAGAATTGTGGACAAGGCCGGAAGGAAGGACGTTGGGAGGTTTGTTGACAGCCCCCACATCTGAGGGAGTCTGTGCTGGTAGGGGTGTCACTGAGGAGGCTCAGAAAACAGGCCTTCTTTGAGAAGCTGGGGGAGTGGGGAGGGGCAGGCCGGAAGATTGGTCCTACACAAAGCACTCCATCTGCAGAGCCACCCTGCACCTGCCCTGGCACACCACGAGAGCAAGTTCCAGGAGCCCTCCCCATGAAGCAGGCCGAGGGGTGCTCAGGGAGGGGCCCAGGTCAGGAGTACTGTGGGGGCCTCCTCCTCATCGCCAGGCAGGGAGCAGTACGGCTCTATAGCTGGCTCAGTGTCCTGTGCATGTGGAGGGGCCCAGGGCTGGTCATCCTGTGGGCAGTAGGGGCAGAGTCCTGCTGTACCTCTTGGCCTGGTGTGCTCAGAGGACTCCTCCTGAGAAGTGGCTCCCTGTTCCACTGAGGATGCCAGGCCCTCCCCATGGCCAGAGTACCTGGAGGACATAGAGTACAGGGGCTGAGCCGTACCACAGGTCAGCACTCTGAAGTTATACTGGATACCCTCTCTTGGGGCTAAGCCTCTAGCCAGCACCCATCCCTTCCCTCCCCTTCAGAACTGCCTCATATCCCAGTGCCTTGTCGCAGGTGGCCCTGGGCTGCCCACCTCAGACCCTTGAGAGAAGACGAGGCCTGGGAGGCATCTCTAGGAAAAAGAACAGAGCAGTCCAAGAAGGACAGGCAAATCTTGGGAAGTCCCTAGCAGCTGCCAGGCTAGGGGAGAAAGAGGTGGGGGGAGGGGTCATGATCATATACAGCATCTGCCTGCAGCAGCCGGCCCAATACTCCTCCCTAATTGCTTCAAAGTTGTGCGAATTGAGCTGATTGAAAATGAGGGGAGGGGTCCTAGAAGCCAGCTGCCCATCCCCCAACCCAAGCAGACACCCAACCACAGAGGAACCTCTCAGTTACCCAAAGCTTAGCCAAGGTGACTGTGCCCTAACCCAGGCCCAACTAAGTCCTTGCCAGATTTAGGGTTAGGGCTAGTGGGCAAAAAGGGGCCAATCTTAAGCCAGGGTGTGTCCAACACTGCAGTACTGCTGTGGGGGACCAGACAGGGCCCTCAGCCTCTTACACAGGTGGAGTACACAGCAAGCCCCACACACCCCCTCCAGGCCCCGGGCTGCATCCCACAAACCTTAGCCCCCTGTGGCAGACCTAGCACCAACAAGAGGCCACGGATGAGCATCAGATGCCACAGCCCTTGGGCATCTGCTGCATATCAATGCAATTACAAGACCTCTGCTCCTCACCAGCAAGGAGATCCTCCCCTGCACCCTGAGAGGAGGCAGCATGGGTGTGAGTGACAGAAGCATGTCATGAGGTTTTGACTCTCCACTCAGTGGGAAGCCTGTAGACCTACTGTCAACACAAAGCCTGTGATGTCCTTCTGAAATCTCCTCCTCCTACACACATGCCAGTCCCAAACACTGAACCTAGTCCGAAGGATACTTCCTGCTCCCATGGTGCTCGGGTAGTGCTGCTCCCAACACCACCACAAGAGATCCCTGATGCACATTGGTCCAGTGCAATCCTGTGGCTGGCTCCTTTGCCACCCCTGCCCTTCAAGCTGCCCTAGGGCCTCAGAGGTTCAGGACTGATCAGCGTGAGCCTGGCACAGATCCAAAGGCCTGGGGGTTTCTGGCATTAATCCCATGATATCCAGTGTCTCTTACCCACAAGCCTCCAGGCCCAGTGTAGGACACTCACAGTCCATCAGACAGAAGGACTCCACATTGCCCAGCGTCAGAAGGGAAAGGGCTGGCAGGGTGGACATGGCTCTCTCCCTGTGCTCCTGATAGGCGCCAGCACCAGCATGTCCTCTTCTCATACTTGGCATTGCAGTGTCACCAGAGTCCTTCATGTAGCAGCAGGCCTCCGAGCCCCTGAGGAATATTTTGAGTGGCTCTGCCCATGGGAAATGCTCAGCCAACTTCTCTGTGCTGAGAGCACTCTGTGAGAACCCCAGAGGTTCCTAGAAACTGGGTCTGGTGGAACTTCATTCCACCTATACACCCTCTCTCAGTTCAGGCATGCCCTAAGGACAGCCTGCCACAGTGACATAGGAGGGAGGTGTAAACAGATGATACCCTTCTCAATGCTCTGTGCCCCACCTGAGCCAGCAAGGAGTCATGGACACCAACAAACAAGCAGTAGGCATGGGGGTTCAGGACACCCACCTCCTTGAGGGAGGAAGGGCCCAGGGGACCCAGGTTTGCTTCATGAAAATAGAGAAATGGGTGAAGAGATGTCAGGCAAGCTGAGGGGCCAGGACAAAGGGCCAGAGATGGAAAGAGGCAAGGCCATGCATGCAGGGCCATGAAGTGAGGGAGCCAGAAGAAAGAGTGGTCAGAAGAACCCAGCGTGGCATTGCAGGCTGGGCACAGCCTGCTTGGAGGACAGCTGCAGGGAAGTCGTCAAAACAGCAGGGAGGCAGGAGCCTGGAGAGAGGTAGCTGGATAATGAGCTGATTGGCAAAAGAGTAAACAGCAATTGCTTGATGAAAAATGTTTACGGTGCAATTAGCAGCTGTGCCATAAATAAAAGTTTAACTATGTTCATTGTGAACTGGTTGTACCACAGGAAATGGCTCTCCACAACTGAGCCGCCAACTTCAAAACGTCTGCTCTGACGCATGATGCAGCGTCCTCTGTGCACCCCTTTACTTTAGATCAGCACCCTTCCCTGGCCAGTTCCCAACCCCTGAAACCTGGACAGAGAGGTTAGTACTGACTGCTCTCCAGGCCACCTGTGGCCTCTGCTGCCAGCCCCGCATCCACCACTGTGGTAAGGCCCAATACAGGTACCCGCTGGGTTCCATGTTCCCAGAAGTGACCTTCTGATTTGATTGGATCCTCTTGGCTCCAGTTCAACCTGCAAAAGAGACTCGGAACATCTGCCTCACCTCACCCAGGAGCTGGAGCCTAGAGCCCACATCCTTTCCTTCAAAATCCTGGGGGAGCCCTAGAAGTCCAGCCCACAAGCCAGGATCCCTTTTCCCCTACCTGGGGGGGCAACATTCTGCCACACACCACCTTCTCATTCCATCCCCAAAATCTGTTGTTTAATTTTTAAGCATGAAAATGTTCAGACACATAGAGGGAGACATCCCCAAACCAGTTTGTCTCATCTCTCAGCATGTTTTCATAGTTTCAGCATCTACATAAACATTCAAGGATAACACAACACATTGTTTTCAGTTTATGTTGATGCAATCATATAGAACAAAACCTTTTGTAAGTTGCATCTATCAGTTAACATTACCTTTTAGGTTTATCTGTGTTGTTTGGACTACTTTTAATCAGTATCCACATGGACAAACCACATCTCTGCTTTCCTGTTGCAGGACACACAGCTCCACTTCTTTGTCATTCCAACCACATTTCAATGATCCTGTCTTCTGTTGATGGGTTTCGCAAACCAGGCCTTCCAGAGCTCACTCTGGTCACTCCCTTGCTATAGCATGAGTTTTGCCACTTCACATGGACTTGGCAGTGCTTCAAGCACCCAAACTCTAGTGTTTCACTGTGACTTCTGACACTGGGTATCCTTTCATATAGTCTGAGGCACAGAGGCAGAGGAAGAAGGCACCACACAATCAGTTTCCTTGTCTGCTGGCCAAGAACCTAGAACTTCCAGGGCAGGTGGTCATAGAAAGTCTACATCCAGCTGTGGCTCTTCCCTTTCCTTCCATTATGAATCTTAACCCCTGAAGTGACACCTACTCCTGAGCCCTGCCTCCTGTGGCCCTCCTGGTGGCTCCCAGCCTCTTCCTGGTCACCCGCCCTGGCCTGAGGCAGCCTCATAGTATGCTGCTTCAGACTTTAAACTGTTTTGCAAGTTGTTAGAATTCTTTTTCATCATAGAAGGAATAGGACAGTGTTGCGAGCTTGGAAAACTAAGCAAAGCAAAGCACCAGCACTTTTCCTGGCATTTTGCATGGTGGTCTGCACACCCTTGCCAAAGTAAAGCCCATGCATGTCCTCTCTCCCACCAGTCAGAGATGTCCCTTTCTATCAGGGAGGTACAGAGAGAGAGAGAGAAGGAGGAGGAGGAGAAGAGAGAAGGAATACTAAGAGGAGGAGGAGGGCAGAGGGCTCTCCGGATCTTGGCTATCATGAAGTGAAAGAGGCTTTCAGCTTGTTTCTAACAGAGGTCTCCAGCATAGAAAAATCCAAAGAGCAGGACTTAGCTGATGAGCGAAGACTTGAAAAACTAGAAGGAGTTTAGGCACCTCCCTCCCAGCCCTGCCACTCCAGCCTTCTGTTGTGTGGGAAGATGCTCCTTACCTGTCCTACTCAGCCCAATGTCACTTTGCACCAACCTGTCTGCAATCCCCACAGCCCCAATTGCTCCTACCTTATTTTCTTCCTTTTCCATCATGTTTGACTCCCACCACACAGTTTTGTGAACACTGGGACTGTACCCACGGGGGGACCTGCCTCCCCATGGCTTCCTCTGTGGGGCCTGAGGTGAGGACAGTCTCAGGAGGGGGAGGACAACCACTAGATGCTCATTGAACCAGATCCTGGGCCCAGCTGTGTGTTAGGGTCAAGTCCCAACACCAGGTCAGAGGGCTTCCAGGAATGATACACGCAGAGACTAAG
Organism: Pedetes capensis; assembly: GCA_007922755.1. Lineage (NCBI taxonomy): Eukaryota > Metazoa > Chordata > Mammalia > Rodentia > Pedetidae > Pedetes > Pedetes capensis. The sequence goes on from VMDO01001608.1 coordinate 26,414, forward strand.
AATGGGGGTGCAGAGGTGAGCTTCCCCTTTAATTTCTTCCTAGGCAAAGCTTCAAGACTACAAGTAACATTTTAATTTAAATCCTGATTCCAAATTCATTCACAGAGATTGCTGTAAGCAGGGATTTCATTAAAGTCCTTAATAGATTTTATAGGACTTGTCAATCAGGAAAGGTGATGGAGTAAATGCATTTTCTCCACTTCCAAAATTTCAACAAACAAACTTACCATGAAAATGCAGGGTTATCCAGCCTGGCACAGATAGAGCTAAATGGACTTGCTCCAGGAAGATGGAGCATTGCAGAGCCCCTCTGACTTTACACAGGACACCAAGGCGTGGTCCGGGCCAGGTCAGAACAGGGAACCAGGGGGGATCCCAGTGATCTTGCCTCATCAATGACTGGAGAAGGGGCCATCACCTCCTTGTGGGCTGCTGTGTTCTCAGCTCCTTGGGTTTGAAGCAAAGGTAGCTGTTTGCAGTTTGGCCTGGACCCAGGGGGCAGCTGCTGATCAGCTGGGTGACATCAGGAATAGGGCCACATCTGGAACAGAGCCACATGTTTTTAGGCCCAGTCTGTCTGCCAGATGGAGGGTCCTGGAAACCCCTCATCCAGACAGACCCGGATGGTGGATGCAGGGTTGGGCATGTAATGGAACAGCTGCCAGGCCCACCTCACTGGAGGGCTTCCTTGCCACCACCTCCCCCCAGCCCCCAGACTCTGTGCGGAGGCCCTCAAAGCCACTCAGATTTAATGCACGAAATAGCACTAGTCTCTGTCCTCAGACTCCTCCTGCCCAGGGCCAGGGACTCAAGATCTGGTTGGGGCCTCCTCAGGGTGATATGCTAACCCCAACAAGAGCCCAGCGGAGGCCTCTGCTCACCATCTCTCCACCATTCTGAACAAGGCACCATCTGTCAGATGCCAAGTGTCAGATGCCCTCAGATGCCTACTCCCCCAGGCTTCCCAGTGCCCCTTAGGGCTGTGGGAGTCACCGTCCCACAGGCCACACCCCACACTATGTGGGACGGCCTGTTGGCAACAGGACAACAGCCAAGCCCCTCAGTGGGCATGTATGCCCTTCCCAGCCTCCCTGCCCACCTGGGAAATGAATTTCTAAATCAGTCAGAGCAAGCGTTCAGGGAACCATCCAAGCAGGGCCCCAAAACAAACGGATTTAAGAACTGGGCATTGTGCTTATTTTGGCAGCACATATACTAAAATTGTAACAATACAGAGATTAGCACAGCCCCTGCTCAAGGATGACACACAAGTTCATGAAGCATTCCATACTTTTTTTCCTCTGTGCCCCACCAACATTTATAAATAAAGGGGAATATATATGTATCTATCTATCTATCAGCCCAAGAGATAAAGACTGAGAGCCTGGGGGAGACTCCCAGAGCAACTCTGAAGTTTCAGGTGCTGAGGCAAAGGCAGTAACCTTCCTTTCCCTGTCATCCCCAATCGATGTGGTACTCTGTTAAGAATCCACCAGCAGGTTTCCAGGTGGGTAAACCTGAGTAGATGCTGTCCCTCACACCAGTGGACAAGGGAAGAGACACAAAACTTCAGGGAGTATCAACGTCCCCACGGCCTGAATAAAACCTCAAGGACCCTCCAAAGCCAAGTTCAGTGTGGTCTGGGCCTCTCACACAGGGCCCACTGGCCACACCCTCATGGTCAGTGTATCTGTTGTGCTTTGATTTTAAAATGAATAAATACCTTGGATTCCATTCCTAGCATGACAAACACACACACACACACACACACACACACACACACACACACACACACACGGCTGAGTGCCAGGTCCCTTATGACCTGCCTGGCTAGTGGGACCAGGTCTGAAGGTGAATGTGCTCCCCAAAGGTAGCTGAAGCAAGTAGTCAAGGGATCTTTCCAATATATATGTGGACCAAGCCCTAGGCAAAACCCCAAGACAACGTCAAGCAAATGTGGCCCAACTTCTCATCTCTTGAGGTCCCAGAAAGGCCATGGAGGCAGTAAGGGTGTCCCTACAGGATATGAGGGAGGGGCCAGAAAAAGCCTGGGAAGAGGACAATGTGAGCCCCATCAGGTCCCCCCACCTAGGCTCAAGGTTAAGTTTCAGCCTCACCATCGTGTGCTGCCCTCTCCTGACTCACTAAGGGGGAGCCCATAGCCTAGGGACAACTCTATAGCCCAGCATCGGTCCACGCCCTACCTCCACACCACCAACACCTCAGAGCAGGTGAGTACATGTGGAGACCAACCAACCACATCCTCCACTCCAAGACTTGCTTCATTGCCAGGAGTCCACAGCATGCCTTCACCTTCCACCTTCCACTCCAGTGACACCCAGGGTATGTGCTGTCTCCTGTGCTTCAATGCTTCCATGTGCCTCATGTGCACAAGCCTGCAGCCTAGGACCCCCAGAGGTCTCTTCCACTTTCACTTACGGGCTTGAGACAGAATAGAAAGGCCCAACTTTCCCTAAGGCAAGGGGAGGGGAGGGCAAGTCTGATTGTTGTTTGTTTCTCTTGAACATGGGTTGTCTCTGCAGCCAGCTGGATCCCTCCTGGTCAGGGGGAGTATCTGAGAGATGGGGCTTGAGATAGGCTGCAGAGGTATAGTAAGAGAGGTGCAGAAGTTAGCCCCAGAAAACCCCTGAGAGATGCCAACACTAAGAGCTCAGACCTGTGCCTGTGCCTGGTTGCTCTGACTGACAGCCACCACCACTCCAGGGTGCAGTGAGGCAACTGCAGGAGGCCTGCAGGACAAGGTGAAGATGGGACAAGGATCAGGACGGGGGCCAATACATGCTGCAGCCATGGCAGGACTTGGACCAGGATGGAGCAAGAGGTCATGGCAGAGGCCAGCATCTCCCACTGGGAGGCCTCTGACACCAAAGAGTGGCTGCTGCAGCCCCCCACCACTGCCACCTCCACTTCTGTCACCACCAGTGCCAAAGAGGCCACAGCAAGTGCCACAACCACCACCACTTCTCCGACTGCACCAATCACTGCTGCTGCTGCTCCTGCTGGCCCCAGTGGGTGATGACACTCAGGCTTGCTAGAGGTTTGCCTACAGCCTTGGGGGAAGCAGGAGGGAGCACCTCCCCCACCTCACGGCAGCGGAATGCAGACAGACCCAACATGCATGTGCAGACCATGTCAAGTGCCAAAGCCCTGGTGCCCAGGACAAAAAGCTAGCATGATTATGCAGAAAATCTGCAGCCAACTGATGACTGTGCATCTGTGTGAGCTGCCTCTTCTGCCTGTATAAACTTCACTCCTCATGGCCTTCGGGCTGGCCAGGGATTCTGTCCTGTGTGCTGCAGCACAAGCCCCAATAAAGCTACATTTGGGTGGTATTGCTTTGTGTTTTCATGATTTCATCTCTAGTTGAGCAGAGGAGCCTCTGCTGATCTGACAGAAAGAGCTGGTAACACCGAAAGATGCCAACACTAAGAGCTCAGACCTGAAAGTATTAAAGGCGCTGTGCTTTGCCTCTTCTCAATTTCTGTCTAAACTGAGAAAAAGAAACCTTGGGGTTGGTAACAGGCTGAACAGTAAAGTGTCAGCCATCCAAGATAAATGCACTAAGCCACCACCTTCAATACCCAACATAGTCTTCCACAAAACCCATGTCCTCCCTTGGGTGGACCCTGCCAGGAGGCTTAGAGGCCCTGCTGGTATTCCCAGAAGCCAGGGCATGAGGCCACACACACCTCATTCCTAAAAGCTAAAACTAACACAATGACATGAGGGCCATGATTTTACCTTCAGACTTGCATTCTTTAATATTTTGTAGGGTTCCCACTGCTTTTAGGATAAAAGTCCAGTTGCCCGTCCTGGCCAGCACCTCCTGCTCCCTGCCCCCACCTCTCCTCATGCCTGTCATAGGCTCTCTTCAGAGCACCCCTTTTATACACACTCTGCCCATTTCTAGGGTGCTGTGGCAAAGGACCAAAGACAACAGAAGTTCATACTGTCACAGCTCTGGAGGCCAAGGTCTGGAACCAAGGTGTTGACAAGACCACCCTGTTGCAAAGATTCTGGGGGTGATGCTTCCTCACCTCAGCCAGTTTCAGGGGTTCTGGATTTCCTGGGCACTTTTTTCGGCAGTTGGAGGCAGAGACCTCCCCCAGCTTCTGCATCTCCTGTCCATCTCATTCTCAGCCTTCAAGGGGTTTTCTGGGACTAACTTCTGTACCTCTCTTTCTACACATCTGCAGCCTGTCTTAAGTCCCATATTTGGACAGGCAGCCCCTCCAGGTTCTCCTGGGTCCTTCCAACCCCTGGGGCCAATTCCTTCCCAATTCTTTCCTGGACTCCTTTTCCCTAATCTGGGTCCTGCCTTTACCCTATGGTCTCCTTGCCTTGCTCCTTCTCCCCAAGAGAGACACTCACTTATCCAGAGCACTCACCACTCATGTCTTCATCCCATGAAAAAGAGGTTCTCCATCTAGAAGCCTCAGCATACCCAGAAAGGAAAGAGTCATCTTTCCCAGAACCTACTATTCATCCAACTTCAGTCCAGAGCAAACATCCTCAAATGCCAATCTCGGCTTCCATCAAGCATCACTGACAGGTGAGCACACCTTGATAGGTATCATTAACCTAGAGCACTCAGAACTCCACTCCTTAGAACTGGAGTAATGTCCCCAGGGCCCAAGAGGATAGGAGATGGTATCAGGGCAAGGGCTTATAGAGGAGGCAGTGATAGAAAAGATGATCTGAGTGGGTAGACAGATGGACGGATTAATGAATGGATAGATGGGTGGATGGTGGATATATGAATGAATGGGTAGATTGGTAAATGGATGGGTAGGTAGATGGATGGGTAGGTGAATGAGTAGCTAGTGCTTCTCAGTGTCCAGGGCACTCTGACCCACTTATATCTCAAAAAAGGGAAGGTATTATTTTTCCCATCATACAGATATGAAATTGAGGCTCAAAGTGGGGAAGTGGCTTCCTCAAAGTCATACTGCAGCCTATTGACAGACATAAGACTTCAGCCTAGGCATCATAAAACCAGAGCTAATCATCCTCACCTCTTTGATTCTAGTATCCATAGTTCCCCTCCAAGTCATGTTCCTAACCCATGTTCAGCTTCTCCCCAGGCCTTGCCTGCCAACAGTTCCCTCTCACAGCAGGCTGAGGTTTTAGCAGCTATGGCTCTCACTCGTCACCTGCTTTCAGCCATCTTCCATCCAGCAGCCAGAGTGATTGTTCTGAAATACTTCTGACCACCCCATGCCTCTGCCCTAAACCCTCTGTGGCCCTCTACTGCCTGTAGGTAAAGTCTCACCTCCTCTCAATCTACCCCACCTTCCCTGTAGCCTCACCCCTCCCTGATTGAAGCCACCCTGAAACACAGTGCTCACGCTCCCACCCATGGCTCTTCCACCCTCCCCAGGCACCCTAGACTCTCCTTTAGAAGCCCAGATCCAGAGGCCATGTCCCTAAGAACCAAGCCTTGACTCTAACCAGGGTTGAGGTCATCATACGACAAATATCCAGCATGATGAAGACCACAGTGTGTCCATGGGTCTCTCAAGATCAGAATGGAGATCCCAGGGCACATACATCCTCAGGCACAGAGTGCCTGTCTGTCCCTGTGCCAGCCCACAAATGTGTGCTGTGTGTCCAAGCCTAAAGCTCCACCTGAGTCCTCCCTTGAGTGTGTCAGGTTATTCTTTAGGAAAAGCCCAAGAAAATGGGGTCCAGATTCAGAACAACTCCCTGGCTATTTGAACTCTGCAGCAATACTCAGAAGTGGCCACTGGGGGTCAGGTTTGAGCTACATTGCACAGAAGTGGCCGAGTCTGGAGGAGAGAGGGGACCCTGCTTAGCTACCTACAACAAGCCTTCTGAGGGTGGACAGAGCGGGTTTGGAAGGGAGTCCTGGATAAAGGGGCTGCAAAGTGCTTGCCCTCCCTGCAAAGCCCTGCACCTCGGACCAGGCGCTGGCCTCCTGGTCTCCAGATTCCCTACACAGGCTGAGACTCACCCTCATCCACACCACCTCCAGGAAGCCCCCCAAACCAGCCTCCTGTATTACCACTGCTGACTTGAGGTCAATGTTCCTTCCAGGATCTTGATCAGACCAGGTCAAGATCAGCATAGGAAAATGGGGCCTCCTTCTAGCAGAACACACACTGGTCCACTGTGTGCAAGCATCCAGCTGACTCCCCAGCCTGTATCCTCTCAACCTAATCCTCCCCACACTCTGAGATAGAAAATTACAACAAAAAAGGAGATGGCACTCAGAGAGGTTGAGTATCTCACCCAAGTAACACAGCAAAGACAATGCCAGTCTCAGACCAGATCTAGAGCACATCCACAGAGCTCTTCATCCAGGCTTCACCACAACAGCCTCCGGCCACATGCCACGAGCACAGCATATGCATGGCATGTGCATTTGTTGCACTCATGACATTCCATGTACCCTCAGGCACACATGAGAGGGCAAGGAAGAGGGACAAATAGCACCATCTGAGTCTCCAGTGGCCTAAGTCTAGGAGGGCCCAACCCACCACCCATGAAAGGCCAAGGTGTGGACAGTTTCTGCAGACAGGAAAAGTCACCAGGTGATGAGCTGGGTCTGCAGTCCCTCTTGTGGGCACTCCTTCCCACCCACCACCTGCAGCCCCAGAAGAAAGCCATAGGCTCCAGGTCTCCAGGGAACCTGGGGCAGGCACCAAAGCCAGCTGCTGGCAGCAACTCACGTCAGAGGCCAAGAATCTTTCGCCTTTAGACCCAGCAAGCCCATGCCAGGGCCTGCTGCTCTTGTGTGCAAAGTGTGACAGCAGAAGTTCTGCCTCCGGGGTTATTGTGGGATAGACATAAAGTACAAATGGGTTCTTGACTATCAGCACCCGGCATGGAGCGGGCATCTGGAACTGGAGACAGACCAGAAGGAGTCACATCCTGGGAGCCGGGAAAGTGGAAGGGAGGAGGCCAGTGCCCAAAGAGTCAGCCTCGAGGACACTGGGGCCTCTCTTGCCCAGTCAGCTTGGCCCTTCCTCCACATGAGGAGGCTCTCCTACTCAAGTAGCCTCTGCTGGGGCTGCACCCTCTCCTGCCCCCTGGGGCAGGTTCCACTGGCAAACAACTTATCTAGGACAGGGACTGAGGGGTTTCTAGGAAGAAAGATGTTCAGGACCAGTCCTAAGAATCTGGGACTATTGATCATCTTCTTTCCATAGAAGGAAACTTGAAAGTCATGAGGCTACCAGATGAAGCCCTTAAGATGGCACAGTTGCCAGGCGTGGAGGCACATGCCTATAATCCCAGTGGCTTGGGAGGTAGAGGCAGGAGGATCACAAGTTCGAGACCAGTGGCAGTCTGCATAACTTAGTGAGACCCTGTCTCAAAAAGTGAAAAACTGGGCTGAGGGTGCAGCTCAGTGGTTCAGCACTTGCAGAGCATGCAAGCACGAGGCCCTGGTTCCAACCCCCAGTACCCCCCACCCCCCCAAAAAAAAGATGGCACAGTCAAGGCGGATAGCAGGTCCTGGTGCTCACAACATGGTCCTACTGCAAACAGTCGCCATGGCCACAGGAGAGCTGACAGTGTCTTGCCCATACATGAGAGGGGAGGGGGGTTAGGAGTGGGGAATGTAGCCTCCTCCAGCACATGGTAGCCCTTCAAATTTTAAGAGGAGGCTGGGAAAGAAGAGCTCCAGGGTCCTGGGCTCTTGACACAGCCCAAAAGACACACAGACTACATCCCAGCCCAACACAGGCACAAGGCTGCAACCCTAGGACAGCAAGCACATGCCAAGGTCTTCTGCTCTCAAGTGCAGCCGGGGGACAGACAAGAGGCCATGATGAAGTGCTTGGAGAAGCCCTGGCACAGCAGGAATTGACCATTAAGCTAAGGACTGATTTGCAGCAAAATAGAAGGAACGGGATAACATCATTTTAAGCAAATTAACCCAAACTCGAAAAGAGAAGTATTCTGGGCACAGTAGCTCACACCCATAATCCCAGCAACTCAGGAGGTAGAGGCAAGAAGATCACAGGTTGAGGCCAGGGGCAGCCTGTATAACTTAGTGAAACTCCCTGTCTTAAGATAAAAATAAAAAATGGGTTAGGGGTGTAGCTCAGTGGTAGAACACTTCCAGAGTATGTGCAAGGCCCTGGGTTCAACCTCCAAGTATAGCAAAAAAAAAAAAAAAAGAAAGAAAAGAAAAGAGAGAAATACCTTATGTTCTCACTTATATGTGTGAGCTAAATCTAACTTAATGGGAAAAATATTTCTTTACATATATGTTGTTGTTGTTAGGTACCAACAAGTCAAGTCTGCCACATAGCGACCCTCTGTACAACAGACAAAACATTCCAGACACTGTGCCACGCCTGGCTCTATGTCAGCACTTCTCTGGTATTCATAGGATTTGTTTCAGGTGTGGGCTGCCAGGTTTTTCTCCCATTTTTGCAGTGCTGGGGATTGAACAAGGGCCTCATATATAAAAATGAACAATCACCCAGGCGCGGTGGCGCACGCCTGTAATCCCAGCAGCTTGGGAGGTGGAGATGGGAGGATCGCAAGTTCAAGACCAGAGGCAGTCTGCGTAATTTAGCAAGACCCTGTCTCAAAAAGTGAAAAAAATGGGCTGGGGGCGCAGCTCAGTGGTCCAGCACTTGCAAAACATGCAGGCACGAGGCCCTGGGTTCAAACCCCAGTACCACAAAAAAAAAAAAAAAAAAAGAGCAATCATACTTACCTAAGAATGGAAAATACAAGTGGACCTGATAGGAGGAGAGAGGAGATCAGTGGGTGGGAGAAGAAGTTGTGGAAGTGGAGAGAGGGAGGAGAAACAATACAGAGAAGTAAAGAGGGAGAGGAAAAATGCAAGATACAGGATGCAACTATATGAATACATGAAAAAAAGGAGGAAAAACTAATGAGAGTATAAAAAAGAAATGAGGCATATATTAATCCCTTTTATGTACAGAATAGACAGTATATAACTTTTAATTGCTTTTATTACATGAAAGTCATTCATTTAACTCAGTTTCTTGTTTTCACTAATTAAAAATCAAATTTTTGACCTGGAATAAGTATATTATTAAATTTTGTCATCTAAAAACAGGAAATAAGCTAAAAACAACATAGATGTAAGTGGAGCTTAAATAACCTTTGCTCAATAAGATAGATGTGTTCATAGAGGAGGGAGAGTGGGTAGTAAATATAATTTAAAGTGTTAAATTATTTTAAAAAGTATTTTGTTTCTTTTACTGTAAATGGCCAGACATTTTTAAAACATGTAAAATCTGTTGGATAGTAAAAAGAAATGATATCTTGTTTCTATTTTCCTGTTCTTTCCAGTTCATCTCTTTATGGTAAATCATTTTCTATTGTACAAGGATATTAAAATTGAACCAAATTAAGGATAAGAAAAGCAGTGGCAATGTTCATAAATTCAATTTTTGTAGTAGCCCTGCTGCCTCCTATAACCACTTTATGAAGAATACTATGATCTGAGTAATCAATATTTTTAAATATTTTTCAAAATGGCTTACTATTCCTGAATCTGAACAACCTGGGACTTTCTTTTCTGTAGCCATCAGCTCTTTTTACAAGTCAAGAAACCAAGCTGGGTGCTGTAGCTCATACCTGTAATACCAGCAACTCGGGAGACAGAGGCTGAAGGATGGCAAGTCAAGACCTGAGGCAGTCTGTGTAATTTAGCAGGACCCTGCCTCAAAATAAAAAGTATAAAAATGGGCTGGGGGTGCAGCTCAGTGGTACAGCACTTGCAAAGTATGCAAGTGTGTGGCCCTGGGTCCAATCCCACAGTACCTCAGAAAATAATAATAATAAGTCAAGAAGCCTATTTTTAAAAAGAAACAAATATTTATGGAATTAATATATTTTAATATTATTCCATGAGAAAAGATCTGGAACTGGTAACCATTTGAGGAACAGTATTAAATTTGATTTTTAAAGAGAAATAATAATTAACATGTGCAGTGCTTTCCATGGCTTTAAACTGTTCTAAATTCTTTTTTTTTTTTTTTTTTTTTTGTGGTACTGGGGGTTGAACCCAGGGCCTCGCACCTGCATGCTCTTCAAGTGCTGGACTGCTGAGCTGCACCCTCAGTCCATTTTTTTAGTTTTTGAGACAGGGTCTCGCTAAATTACACAGACTGCCTCTGGTCTCGAACTTGCGATCCTCCCGCCTCCGCCTCCCAAGCCGCTGGGATTACAGGCGTGCACCACCGTGCCTGGCCTGTTCTAAATTCTTTACATGATTTTATGTGCACATATGTACATGCATACACATGTATATAAATGTGGACAAATGTGTATTCCTCATTATTATATAAATAAATAAAAAATCTTCACCACACACACACAAAAAAAAAAAGCTAAAAAAAAAGCTGAGTTGGATCCCCTAGGCCCTCCTATACAGAGGGTCATGGTAGCCTCCCACACACAGTCCACCTCCTGTCCCTGACCCCAGACTTCTCTTTACTGCCCTCCATGATGGCAGCCATGGGTCTCCTGGTGCCCATGGCCTCTGCTGACTCTCATGTTCCCTCAGGGACCCTCCAGTCTGATCCCTAACTCTCCTTGTCAGCTCCCAACCCAGACCATGATTAGCGTTGCTCTATATGCCCTCACCCACCTGGTACTCAGCTTCCCAATTCTGGACCATACCTCACCTTTGGCTTCTTGAGCTAAACACTTTTGCCAGCCTGACCAGCTCTCTCAATCCTGCTCATGTCCTTTTAAATCAACCCATAAACACACAGACAGTGATGCCATGGCCTAGCGCCATGCTGTGGCTCTGTATGAGATTTTGACTCCCTTAGGCTACTGGAAGGGTTAGGCAGAAGAGGGGCCATATCACTTCAATGATCCCAAAGCTTCATGAGCTCCAGATTCCAGAAGCCAGAAAGAAAGCCATAAGTGGTTAAAATCCAAAGAGCTGTTGGCAGCAGGCAACATACCCAACTAGTCCTCTCTGTCCCTGGCTCAAGGCCGCATCCTGATGGCCACAGCACCCAGAAGAGGACACTGAACAGCTCCTCCTGCCTGCTGGCCTAGTGTGTTACTGTCACTGTGAGAAAGCACCTGAGAAGAACAACTTAAAAGAGGAGGTTATCTGGCTCACAGCTTCAGGGGTCTCAGGCAGGTGGCCTTGCTCTAAGGCCTGCGGGAGGGCAGGAACATATGTCAGAAGGGTGGGAGGGGAAAGCTGCTCACCTCAGGGCAGCCAGGAAGCAGCAGGAAAGACAGGAACAGTTTGGGGACAAGCTGTAACCTCAAAGGCACATCCCAATGACTTCCAACCAGGTCCCATCTCCTAATCCCCCTTCAGTATGGACTCATCGAGGGATTGATCCAATGACGAATTTAGTGGACTCATGGTCCAATTACCTCCCAACAGCTGGAGACCAAGGCTTCAACACACAAGCTTTTCTCAGGGAAACTTCATGTTGAAGCCATAGCACCTAGGTTTTTCAGTTGTCTGAGGCTACAATCATGAGGGTAGGGGTGGGAAGCTGCCAATTTCTAGATTAAAACCTTGGTTTGCCTCTTTAAATAACAAAAAATATGGTGGCCAGAGCCCTACACAACTTGACTGTCACTATAGACCCCTCTGTTGCAGGACCCCACAGTGCAAGCAAGAACCCAGGTCAGCCCAGGGAAGGGCCAATCCAGCCCAGGCTGACATTCCCCATTACAGAGACCCACTGTGGCAGTGGATAGAAGCAGAGATCACAGGCGAGGAAACCTGAGCCCTGATCATGCTCCATACCACACACAGCCAGCACATGGACATCATATCCATGTCTGCATGGCCACCCAGCCTCAACAGGGATGCAGTTGCTATGGCAACCTCAGGGCTTTGAAAGCCTCCTGCCAGTTCTTCCTCTCCAGTCCCTCCCCCTGCTGTCCCTGGGGATGGAGGAGGGAAGCATCTGAGACCCCATGTGATATACTCAAGCAATTCTTTCCCTCTCAAGTGCCCTGGACTGGACTCAGACCCCAATTAGTCTTCCAAAGATGGGGCAAGGAAAACAAATGTGTCCTTCAGGACATATGACCAACAGGACCAGGAAAAATGGAGAAACTAAGGCCCCTTTTGACCCATAAATCCTTCTTGTTTTCCAGACCTGAGCCCTTATTCACATACTAATCTAGCTCAGCCCCTCAGACAACCCCTCCCTCTATCTCTGGAAGTACAGCCCACCCCTGCCTGGCCAAATGTTCTGGGTTGGGTAGAGGCACAGTCTTCACACAGGCTTGGGGGTCTCAGTCTCCTACCTGCTAACAGGGTGGTAGCAAGAAGGTCCCTTCATCAAGCCCTAGTCAAGGGTGTTATTCACCCACCAGATCCCCACCCAATGTGGACTCCAGCACTAACCCGGGTCCTGCCAAAGAGTGGGGACTTTGATGTCTGCTATCTAGACCAGCAAAGGTACATGGGACCCAAGGAGTGAAGGCAGAGCCCAGGGCAGCCCCACTAGCAGGAGGCCAGGGTGAGGCAGAGCCATAGCTGGGTCCCCAGGACTGAGGGTGCCTCTTCCAGTCCTGGTTTGTACCACAAAATGGCCAGAACTTTGCAGAGGACAGGGATTTGCAAGGAGAGGTTTCAACATGCAGAGGTCAGGTGCTACATAGACCCCACACAGCACCCAGGGCCCCTCCCAGCATCAGGTTCTGTGAGGTCCCTATCCCCTTACTGTGATCTGCCTGAAATTTCACCACAGCAAGACCTCCACTGGCCACCAGGGCCACAGAGCAGGGTGGGCAGAAAACAGCTCCAGCTCACCCCCACCCCCATAATGCCCACTCAGCACCCTGCCTAAGGCTCCTCAGCCAGAGCATAAGCAGTGTCCAAGACAGGCTCCCCCTGAGAAGAGGTGTCCCTCAACACATGTCCACGAGACACGTGAGCAGGAACATGTGCAGCTGGCATCTGTAAACCTGAGGTGAGGCACAAAAGTGCATCAACAAGTCATGAGTGTGGATGTGTGCAGACATAATTGTGTTGGCCTAGTGTGAGTGGATGGGATGGGCTCAAAACCTCACATGTGGGGGTGAGATGCTAAGATCACAAGGCATGGAACTTCATGTGCACACCAATGCCTGTGCAACAGGAAGCAGAGCAACGAGCATGCTACTGAGGGACTCTGCACCTGCCCTGGCTACCTCCCCCATCTCCAGCACCCCACTCCACCCCAAGCCCTTTCCAGCTGGGTCTGATCAGCCTTCCCCTGTCCAAATTAACCTGGAGTTCATGCAAACATGGTATGCAAATGTGTGACTATGTGTGTGCACATGCTGATATCTATGTGCAGGGGTGTGTGTGTGTGTGTGTGTGTGTGTGTGTGTGTGTGTGTGTGTTCATTCAGAGAACTGGGATCAACATCCTCAGAGGTAGCTGAAGCTTCTACAACAGGCTCAAGCCAGCACCTATCCTCTAAAGTGGGGCCGCTGCCAAGCAGGCGGAGGAGACAGGCAAGGTTCAGAGCTCCCTCATGCCTAGTGGGCCATATTGTCGGCCCTTCCAACTGCCATCCCATGTGAGCTCTCCCTGCCCTGGAAGCCCCAGGAGGCAGAGAGCCAGGAGGTGGGGCCAGGCTCCCCCAGCCTTTGTCCTCCAGCCTTCCTATTCCTGCCTCATCTGCCCATAGACGGACACAGAGTCTGGTCTGAGGTCAGCAGTTCTGGCCACTGGAGCATCCCAGAAGGATGCCCACAAGCCGAAGGCCCAGTAATCAGCTCAACGAAGGCACAGGCCCCATAGGGAGAGGCAGGCAACTGCCTGCAGGAAGGGGCACAACGGTTCCACAGAACACAAGGAGGGAGAGGTGGTCCTGGGGCCCAAGGGCAAAGCAGCCTCACCTGTCCAAGGCTCACTCAGCAAGAACTCGTGGATGGAAGAGAAAGCCAGCTCTGTTTGATGCTGACTCTCAAACGCTCCTGGGCACATCTCAGTGGCCTTGAGGGCCTGGCCGCTTCTGGCACTGCAGAGGGAGCCTGGTACCCATGAGTGTCCACACAGCTGACATGTCTAAGCAACCCTTCCTCTGGGAACAAAGGCACCTACCTGCTTGCACCCCACCCACCTTGCTAGTGCCCTACTGGTGATAACAGCTGCCCCCAGCAGGGCACAGGGGGAGACACACCCAGCTCTCTCCTGTCCACAGAGGACTCTACATCTCTAGCCTTGCTGACCAGAGCTTGTTGTGTACTGAGATGCCCAGGGACATGCCCCAAATCTGGGCTAAGTGACCTTTCCCCAGTGAAGCCCTCAGAGTGTCAGGCCTCTGAGCCCAGGGCATGCACCACTCCTGGGGTCTGAGCCAGGGCAGGGAGGAGGTCGTCCCTGGAAGATGGCCTCCTGGGCCAGCCATGTGGATCCCGACCACCATACTCTGGGATGGGACCTCTGTGGACAAGGGGAGGGGAGAAGAGACTGCCTTGGAGCAAGTGCTTTTGTAATTGGTGTAAATATTCCTAACTGGGAAAGCAAGTGCTGAGGCCCAGGGGAGCAATCAGTGCCTTCCTGTTTGTGCAGCTTAAGTCACGCTGGAAGCCGCACAGCCAGGTTCCCCAGTGGGAACTGCCGCCTACTTGAGCCTGTGGGGGAGAGGAGAGCCATCAGCTTCACCCCCAGTTTTACCAGAGACCACAGGCATCTTCAGCGCCCAAAAACCCTACCTCCTGCCTCTGTCAGGGTTGGTGCTGCCCACAGCCCTAGGACTTAGGGCCAAAGGCCATCCCAGCCTCTAAGCTCCCTGTCCCCAATGGCCACCACAGGGTTCCTGAAAGGCCTCTGTTCCAACCTGGTCATCCTCCGGTCCCCCCTCGCACCCACAGAGCCTTCTCCTGCCCCTGACTTGCAGGGGTGGGAGGACCCACTCACATCCCTCTAGCATAAACTGCACTACAGATTCTGCTCACGGTCCACCGCCCCCACTCAGGGCAGGAATTTTCTCCTCTGCCCGTGGCTGTATTCCTGGGCAAATACTTATGAGTAGATGAATGCCTCAGGCCCTGAGGGCTCCAGAAGCACCTACCAAATAGCCTGGCTGCCCTGTTCTAAGCCTAAGGGCCTCCAGCCTGAGGGCAGGCACACATGATACTCCTGTCTGCAGAAGCCATCAGACACTGAGTAGAGCTCCAGAGTGGCCTCCCCCTGTAGAGCTGGGTCAAGGCAGTGTGGAAAGTCCAGAGCCCATGTGTGAGAAAGAGCTCCTCCCAGCCCTCTGCCTCCCAGCTCTTCCTCTGCCCTCTGCTTCCCAGAGAGACTTGTGGTGCTGTTTGTCCTGAGGAAGCTGACTCTGATTTGCAAGGCCTCAAATTACCTACTTAGAGTCTGCCCTAGATAGAGTTAACACGGGCCATGTGCGCACATGTGTGCAGATGTGCCTGTACAGCTGCTCTATGCATGTCTACACATGTATGCATGGGTGTGAAGACTTGAGACTCAGGCAGGTAGAGGGGTGGCTGCCACACACAAAATGACCGTAAGAATAAAGCCACATAGCTGAGCATGCACCCTGCTGGCTGGGGTCTAGGCCCTACTCACTCACACAGCCTGGTGGCACACATTCCTATCCTCCTGCCCTGGGGGGACAATGTGGCTGCTTCTCCTGGAGCCTGCAATAACCCCAAACACCAATAGCCACACCCCTCCCAAATGCACACCAACTGTACCCATCCTCCCATCCCTCCACCTCTAGCACCCTAGACAGCCCAACCGGTCCCATAACCCCACCACCCCAGCCCTGCCACTCATATCCCATGTAGCTGCTATGAGGCTTCTTCCCTGTTCTCTCCCCTCAAACCCCAACAGGCTGACTTGAAAAGGCCAATTCATTTCTGAAAATGGAAACCCTTTCACTAAAGGAAGCTCTCAACTGGAACAACGCCCAGCCCAAGGGCAGAACAAAGCTGCTCTGAGCCCGAAGGTGAGGGCTGGGGACACTGAGGAGCCTTGGAGCTACAGGGACATCAGTGAGGCACTTCTGGAAGGGAAAGGGGGCACCTGGAGCCCCCTGAGCATGTGGCTCTCATGCCAGGATGACCCAGCACCTGCAGCAGCCTTCCCAGGACCCTGAGTCCATTCAACCTGTTAGGCCTATGAGCTTAGCTCTGATATTTGACACCCCTCAACCTCCCAACCCCCACCCCCAGCCCTCCCTCCCATCCTTCAACCCCATCTCTCCCATCCCCAGGGTCACTATCCCTATCCCTCCATGCCCCCCTTCATAGGGACAGTCTTGGTGAGAAGCCAGGCCAGCCTCCAGATGGGCTCAGGAGGACAGAGATGGGATCTTGGAGGAGTCAGACTGGGCCAAACATTGGTGAGGTGAAGAGGGACCCCAAACTCAGAGTTTGTGTTAGAGGAAGCCAGAGGCATGGTAGGAGGGAGGCCTCTGCTCTGAGGACTGTGTTCTGATACCAGGCCACCTCCCTCCTGGGGTTGGGGGGACACTTGCCTGGAACAACCAGCTCTGGAGAATTCTAGGGAGCTCTATGTCTGCAGAGCCAGGGCAGGAGCAAGAAGGGTGCCAGGACCCAACAGAAAGCTTAATGCTGGAGAGATTCATGGGGAGGGAGAAATACTTGCACCAAAGAGGCCCAGAATCAGGCCCAGTGAGGTAGGCCACACCCTAAGGCAGCAGTCGGGAAACAGGAAGCCTAGCCACCCCCATGTGCCCACCAGCTGAGGCTGGGGTCAGTCATTCACTCCCCAGCCAAGATTTGCCACTGTGTGGCCCAGGCCACATTCCTACCAATACCAGGGCCCCACAGATCAAGGACCAGACTACTGTTCACAGCCCTGACCCTGTGTCTGTTATGTCTCTGGTTTCCAGGAGTTACCCCTGCCCCATGATCACCTCCAAATATGAAACTCAGCCCAATGCAGCCTTTCCTCCTGGTCACTGACCATCTCTCCTGACCTTACAGTGCTTCAGTCCCCTCCAGGTGAAGCACTCCCCTAGGGACATCTACTGACCCACTGCCAGCGCTGACCCGGGGACCTTGCCAGCCATGCCACTTCAGGCCTCAATGTCTATACATCAGAGTTCCTCGGGGGAGCAAGAGACCCACTCTCAGTGCCCACGGACACAGCCTCAGGCCTGGTAACTTCTAAGCATTCCAGCAAACTACCACAGAGACACTGCCGGGGCTGAACAAGTCAGGGTACACCCAGCCTAAGGAGGAAAACAGGCCAGGGGTTGACTGGAGCAGAGTGAGTGTGGCTCTCACCACCCAGCATCTTCCCTGAGCACCTCAGGAAGGGGCCAGGAGCCATCATGGAAGCACATACCCTTCCCCACAGCCTCCCATTGTGGGCCTGGCTTTTGCACATGTCTCTATTCCTCTTTTAGCAAAAGACAACAAAAGTTGGATTATCTGTAGCCAACAAATTCTGCTTCCACTTGAGGACATACAGTCCCCCAGCTCTGTATTCAGCCAATGACACTCACAGACCCCCTCAGATACTACAGAGCCACCCTCAAAACACCATACAGGCAGACACGCATAGGCCCACATGCATAGGCAGTGGATGTACCCACACGCATGCACAGGCACATACTCAGGGGCAGGTACAAGACCTACCAACGCCCATCTACGCAGAAAAGGGTGCCAGATCCATAGTACCCACTTGCACAAATGCCCTAGAATCCAGAGGCACCAAATGGCTGCCCTCCCAACACATAGGCACACACGTGCACAGCACACACGTGTCCCTCAGCTGCCCACTGGGGATTCACCTGGGTGGGTGAGCACCAGCAAGCCCTGGGGCGCTGCTGCAGGCACTGTCGCGTGGGGTCTGCCTCCACAGGTTCACGTCATCAAGCGGAGCCACCTCCCTCCTCCTCCCATCTCTCACGGGGGCTGGGAGTCTGCTGGAAAACAGCAGGTCCTGGTGAGGGCTGACTGCAACCCCTGCCGTGCATCTCTCAGTGGGGGTCACGCTTCCCTGCCTGTGCTCTGCCGCCACTCTGCCGCCACTCTGCCGCCCAGCTGCCTGTGCTCTGCCGCCACTGAGAGCCCACCAAGGCCACCAACTTTTGGCCACAGGCACCGGACAGGTCAGTAGAGAGAGATGCTAGGGAGAGTGAGGGTTCTGGAGTCCTGTAGGAGGACATTTCGAATTCAAAGGGGCCAGATATACGCCTGGGAGGAGCGTTTGTGAAGGGGCAACAGCCCTGACTCTGCTTCTTGTGTTTAGGGTGGGGGAGCTATACCATGGGAGCCTCTCAGGAGGGTGAGTGCAGGGATCTGGGGAAGAGCCGGCATCCAGGAAACTGGAGAAGGCTCCCTGCCCCATCAGTCTCTCTCTGTCCCCAAGACCCGGGTGGACAGAACGACCCCAGGTATCATTGGCCTAGCAGAGTAACTACATCCTCTTCCAGAGAACTCAAGATCCCAATGTTTCCAATTGTTTCATTCCCAGAATCCAGCACAAGGAGGCTCCTGCCAGACACCCACCACCAAGCTACTGTGATGCAGGCCACCAGGCTCCCAGAATCCCCTGACAGGAGAAGTCACTCCTTCCCCACTGCCATGGGTGCCAATATGTCCCAGGACAGCAGCAATGGGCCCAACGGCACCCTCCCTGAGCCACTATTTGTGCTCCACGCACTCCTGCCAGCCGTGTATTCCATGATCTGCGCCGTGGGCCTGATTGGCAACACGGCTGTCATCTACGTGATCCTGAGGGCGCCCAAGATGAGGACAGTGACCAACGTGTTTGTCCTGCACCTGGCCATCGCCGACGGGCTCTTTGCTCTGGTGCTGCCGGCCAATATCGTTGAGCACCTGCTACAGCGCTGGCCCTTTGGGGAGCTGCTCTGCAGGCTGGTACTGGCCATTGACCACTACAACATCTTCTCAAGCGTCTACTTCCTGGCTGTGATGAGTGTGGACCGCTACCTGGTGGTGCTGGCCACTGTGAGATCCCACCGAGTGCCCTGGCGCACCCAGCGGCGGGCACAGGTCACCAGCCTGTGCGTCTGGCTGGGCGTCACTGTCATGGTTCTGCCTTTCTTCTCCTTTGCCAGCGTCTACAGCAACGAGTTCCAGGTGCCCATCTGTGGACTGAGCTTCCCAAAGCCGGAGAGGGCCTGGTTCACGGCCAGCCGTGTCTACACTTTAGTGCTGGGCTTTGTGGTACCCATGGGCACCATCTTTGTACTCTACCTGGACCTGCTGCGCAGGCTGCGGGCCATGAGGCTCCGGTCCAGCGCCAAAGCTTTGGGCAAGGCCAAGAAGAAGGTGACCATCCTGGTCCTTGCTGTGCTGGCCTTATGCCTCCTCTGCTGGACACCCTTCCACCTGGCCTCTGTGGTGGCCCTAGCCATGGACACACCTCAGACGCCCCTGGTGGTCGGCATCTCCTATGCAATCACCAGTCTCAGCTATGCCAACTCGTGCCTCAACCCCTTCCTCTACGCCTTCCTGGATGACAGCTTCCGCAAGAGCTTCTGCACCATGCTTCTGTGCCGGGGGGCCTGAGCACCCAGCCCTTTCCTCCCCCCACAAACAGTGGCCCTCCCAGTCAGGGGATGGATGTCCCTCCTGTCTCTGCCCCACCCTGGCGCTCCCCACACAGTCAGAAACAGATCCTGCAGAGACAACCATGGCAGGCCCCCTCAGTGCCTCCATGTCCTAAATAGCCATGGGTGGACAGAAGCAAGGACTCTGGTCTTGGCAGCAGGCTGAGTCTAGTCACCCATAGAGGATAAACAGGTAGGTGGCACCATGGACAGTCCCTTCCATGTCCTCTCTGGGACCCAGAAACACTGATGAGAGTGCTCTAAAGGGGAAGGGACACAAACTGTGAGCTTGGCCTGGGCCAGTGCTGTGTTCCATAATTAGGCCCACTTGGGCTCTTCCCAGATGGCACTGGGCAGGGGTTGACAAAAGTATGGGCATCTCAGCAGTAAAGCCGTGGATTTCTGTGAAGCCCAAGGACATGGGCAGTGAATGAAGCCATGAAATCTACCCACAGCCTGGAACCTATGACAATTCATCAAGAGGCCTGTGTCCATTGCATCCTACCCTGTGGTTTATGGTACTTGTGTCCTACTGCAGGACACAGGCCTCTTCTGCCAAGACCTCTGAGACCCCATCTGTCCCCTCAGAGGAGCTGGCATCTGAAACCCCTCCCTCTGGATGGCCTTGGGCCTGGACACAGCCAGTGGGAACCATACACTGCAACCCCAGAGAGGGGTGTGAAGTGGAGGCTGTTTAGCCACCAGCTACCCAGCAAGGGGTTGGAGGTATATGCCCAAAGACCAACTGGGGAGCCTGGACTGGGCACCATGTACTTGGCATGGCTCCAGCTGCTTCCACTCCTGGCTCCCCAGCCTTACCACCTGCAAGTCCTCAGTGGGCTTCCATCTTCATGACCCAGGACTCTGACATCCCCAAGGCACCCCAGAGCATGGACCTCTCCCCCATCCTCCTCTACCCACCCTCTATTCCAGCTGCCAGGGACCCAGGCCCTGCTGAGTCAGGACAATGATAGCCCACTTCAATGGCCATACCTCTGGTCAGCCCTAAACAGCCTAACCATCATCCTCCCTGTCTTCCCTGGTCCAGCATTGCATTAGTTGCCTATTGCTGTATAACAAGTTTCTCCAAAACTTAGAAGCTGTGGAACAATAAATGCTTACCTGCTGAGGGTCAGGAAGCCAGGAGTGGCTTATTTGGCAGTCCTGGCTCAGGTTCACGTGGAATTTCAGGCAGGACACTAGTGAGGCTCAGGTCCTCTGGGGGTTGGACACGGGCTGAGGGTGCCTCCTGAGAAGGCTAGCTCCCATGGCTGAGGGTAGTGTGTGGATGCTCCTCAGGGCTGCTCAAATGTCCTCACAGAATGGTGCTGGGGAATCTAACGCAGCTGAGATGACACTTAGACACCTTTCACCATCTCATCTCAAAATTGCTCTTGGCTCTTTGCAGCTCATGCTGTGTGTTGAGCCCACACTGAAAGCTATGGGCACTTTTTAAACCACCACCCACACCCATGGCTCTGCCAGGAGGAGTGAGCTATTTCTGGGCCTGGCTCCTCACTGTAGTGCGGTTATACCTCAGCCAATAGCCCAATTTCCATGCTGCTCAGATGCACAAGAGCCCTTCAGGACTCCAGGAGGCCCCATCACATTTCCCGGAGTGACTTCATAAGCCTATTCGGTGGCAGAATCAGGTATTCAGCTTAATAAATGCATGAAAAAGGAGTAGGGTGAGCAGAAGGCAGGTACATAGAATGAGAGCGGGAGACACGCTGGTGAGTGCCATGCTTGGGGAGAGCCAGGTGCCCTTGGGGCTGGCCTCTCACCCTGCCTGGCTTACCTTCTGGGCCCAACAGGAAATCTTCTCCCCATCAGAGTAGGTGCTGACCTAGTTTCGTCTGAAGATCCCAGAACCTTGATTCCCTCCGGTGGCTCCTGTCCCCATCCATAGCCCAGCAAAAGGAACAGCCTCCTCCATGGTTACTCCCTGGGAGCACTGTGGGGACCAAGAGGCAGGCACCACCAGGGCCAGCAAACCATGGAGAGCGAGAGGTGCTTCTCACAAGCCAGCACTGCTCACCCCTCCATGGTCCTCTGATATTGGGAAGGGGGCTCACTCTCCAAGTCCCCACACTCTGGCTCGTGGTCCTAGGGAGATCCTGTTCCCCCTTCATTCCCCAAATCTCACTGTCATCACCACAGCCCCTCAAGGGCCTTGGCTGGGCTTGCCATGGGGCCACAGCACCCCCTAGTGCATGGAGGCCAAAGGAGAAAATTGAACTCAGGGTTCCTCTGGGCCATGACCCTCCTTGTGCCCCCAGCCCTCCCTACAACCCCATAAGGAAGGTTCTGCAGTGCCCTTTGCACAGAGGAAGAAACCAATGCCCAGAAAAGCCAGATTTGATGAAACCAGCTGGTGGACAGGAGCAGAGGCACAGAGAGGGCAGGTGACAGAGTAGAGAGAAGTAGGGAAGGGACTCAGCCCTGGAGACCCAAGGCGCCATGGCCACGTCCGGTGCCCTCCTCCTGCCCCAGCCTCCTTCTGGCAGACACAGCAGTGGGAGTCAATCCTGGACACACAGCCCCTGTGGCTGGAGAGTCAGCAGCTCAGGGCACCTACCTGAGGCCCTCCCCTAGAATGGCCCCCCTACCGGGTGCCAAGATGGGGTCTTTCCCTCCCAAATTTTCCCTTGATGCTAAAATTTTGCTTGAACAGCAATGTGTTAAGGACTGTGTGTGTTCCCCAAAAACTCATATTGAAATCAGAATCCCCAAGGGGATGATGTAAGGAAGTGAGTCTGGGCAGCGAGTAGGTGGTAAGGGTGGAATCGGTGGTCTTACTAATGTGCACCCACAGCTCTAAAACCCTCTGTCCATTGAGTGAGGACACAGTCAGAAGATAGCCTCACTAAGACTCAACCTGCAGCACCTGTTCATGGACTCCAGCCTCCAAGACAGAGGAATTTCTCCATGCTGGTGGTTTGTAAGCTGCCTGTCCAAAGTGCCTGCCAGCAGCTCTGCCAACAGCACCAATCATTTAAACTTATATAAAACCAAACACTACCACCAGGTGCAGTGGCACATATCTGTGTTCCCAGACACTCGGGAGGCAGAGGTAGGAGGATTGTTTCTTCGAGACCAGACAAAGCTGAGTAACTTAACAAGACCTTGACTCAAAATTTAAAAAAAAAAAAAAAAAAAATTTAATGGGCTACAGGTATAGCCCATTGGTAGACTACTTGCAAAGTATTTGCAAGGCCCTGGATTCAACCCCTAAATACTGCAATAAATAAATAAATAAATATCCAAACACTGGCCACCTTCCCTGCCGTGGAAACAAGGCCTTCAGCCCACATACACCTACAATACTTCCTCCAATCCCCTATCTACCTTCGGGTCAATTGGGGTCAAGCTGGGTCCACCTGGGAGCAAGTCCCTGTAACACAGGCCATGCTGCTCCAGTTCCACCAAAGCTCTCCAGGTGTGCTCAAGGGAGGGAAGGGGGGAATGGAATTTGCAGAGATGAAATGGGGTGAAAAGAGCCCTGTGGCCCAGGAGGGGCATCTATCCAATGTCCCAAGGGGCAGGGAGAGGGAACACTGTTGCTTGGGAACAGACTGTGCAGAAGGGACCAGTTACCCTCCCACTGAAGTAAAGCCTTTCAGGGATGCAGCAAGAGCAGAGCAGGCCCACGTGTTACACTGCACAGAGCAGGCAGAACTCATCATCACAGACCCATGGCCCCCTCCCACCACGTGCCAACTCCAGAGAAGTTATTCTAACAGCCCCATCCCTATGTTGCTGAAGTCAGAAATACGTGTTTTAAGCAGAACGTCAGTCAGTGAGCAGGTGTTTATTGTGGCCCTCTTTCGTTATCCCAGAGACAGGTTCAGGGCTCACTACATGCATGGAAAATGACACTTGTTGCATGCATAAATACACAAAGATCCAGAAATTCACAAAGTTTTCAACCTTGGCAAGAAAACACTGCAGCCAGGCAGCTCCCACAATAGGTGTTGTAGAGAGAGCCCTGGCCTCCCCAAGAAGGGTCCCTGATGTCAGGGCTCCCTGAGGCAGGAGTATCCAGTCTAGACTCTGCTTTGTCTGTAAGGTCACCTGACCAAGTTCTCAGTAGAAGAGCAGCATCTCTTCAAATGCTTCAGATATCGCAGCAGTCAATCGACAGATTGGGGTACAGATTGCAAAACCATCTGATTCTCTGAATGACCACAGGAGGGTGTTGCGAAGGAACAGAGACTCCTCCAGCATCTCCAAAGCCCAATGTCCTCACAGTTTGGCTTAGGCAAGCTCTGTCAAACCTCAGCGCTCACACTAGCTCTTCATGTGAAGTCAGCTCCAATCTGACAGCAGCTCAGGTCTTATCCAGAGTTACCAGGAGCCTTGTAAATGAGGCAGGTGGCCACTAGGGGTGCAGAGCAGAACACATCTCGATTGTCACCCTTCCCAGGCCACCAGGTGTCTGTCCAGTGCATAGCTGCTGACCTCTGAATTCAAGCAAAGGAGAAACAGTGTGCAAGAGCCCTAGGAAGCTGTGGTGACTTCCAGAATGTGTTCTCTTGCCCTGTCCTGACCAAGTAGCCAAGACAAGGACACAAGGTCTCCACTTTGTGAGCAATAGAGCAGCCCATGGGGGCCACACAGCACCTTCCTCCTAAGCCACCTCCTGCACACCCAGAAGCAGAGCTCACTGCATGGTCTACAGCTTCATAATTCATGGTGTTTCTGCAGGGAAGGGGATCATGGGAAGTTTCTGAGGCCAGACCTCCAGTTAGCTTCTTGAAGGGAAGGCAGCCCAGACCCAAGCCACAGTCAGGCAGAGCAGGCAGTGGCAACACTGACCGGTACACATCACACAAGCTGTGCAATGCAGCACAAGAAAAACCTTCAGAAAGCAGCCAGCCCAGGACCCACTTGAGGCCTCCAGTGAGGGACAGACAGCCCACTGAACACTCACTCTTAGGTAACCTGGCTGCACTGAGGGTCATAACAGTGCAGGTCTTCCAAGGTAGCTCTGAACTCAGTACCAGTCCCATCCCAGAGAAATATTGTCCACCACATGCCCAGGCAGCACTACTTCTGTCCAGTGGCCCTGTGGAGACATAGTAAGGCTGAAGTCACCCAGAGCCTTGCCACACAACATCTGTAACACACATGACCACACAGCTGCATTAGACCATGGGTGTGAGCCCACCCAGAGCCAAGGCTCAGCTGACTCAGCAGAGAGAGGCCAGAGAAGAGTCACATGAAGTGTGGCAGTGCATACGTGGGCTCATCAGGTACATCCACTCGTGTGAGAGATACTTCCCGGCAGTACCCTTGCAGCCTCTCTGGCCCTGTGCCAGAAAGACAGCTTAGTCTGACAGAGGCCTCCGAGCAGCCCTAATGCTTCAGCCTGTCCCATGATGTTACCATGTCCTCTCTGGGACTGAACATACATGAGCCAAAGAGAAAGCCACTCAAGACTCCAGAAGCCCAGGGCTCAGGTGTCAGCCTAGAGAGCAGTGACCTGCGTGAGCTCCGTGTTGGGTGTGGATGGGCTCTGCGGGCTGACAGGCACCATGGGCAGGTCCACGCCTAGTCATGCCGGCCGTGGGACTGTCTCTGAGGTCTTGCCAGCAAGGCCCACATCTCTGGCGATGCTGCGCACACGGTCAGACATTGGCACCTCCCGGTGCATGGCTGAGGCACAACAGAACTTGCGGAAGCAAGCCTTGAAATTCTCGTCCAAAAAGGCATACAGGATAGGGTTGAGACAGCTGTTGACATAGCCCAGGGCTGTGCAGAAACGTAGGATGGCCACGGCAGTCTCGCTGCCCGGCTGGACGCCAAGCCCTTGGACTAGAACAAAGACCTGCACAGGCGTCCAGCAGCCCACAAACACAGCCACTACCACCAGCACCAGCCGTGTAATACGCCGCAGGTTCCGGTCCTTTTCTCGGGAACCTGAGAGCAGACGGACACCACGGAGCCGTCGGATCATAAGGCTGTAGCAGACAGAGATGATCAGCACAGGGATGATGAAGGAGAAGAGAAAGATGCAGATGGCAAACACGGGACCCCAGTAGTCCTGGGGTGCAGGGATCTCCACCAGACACTCGATTTCTGCAGGAAAAAAAGCACGGTCAAAGGGGCCACCAGGAGCCACAGGGAGCCTGGTCAAAGAGGAGGGACTGCCACTGACCTTCATCCTCCACCTGTGCTGAGCCCATGATGGCAACAGGAACACCAACCACAGAGGCCAGGGCCCAGATGGCCACATTTATAGCCTGTGCTTTGCTGGACGTCCGAACATCAAGGGCACGGATGGGGTGGCAGATGGCCACGTAGCGGTCCACACTCATGGCAGTTAGTGTGAAAGTGCTGGTGAACATGTTGTAGTAGTCAATGGCAATGACTGTCTTGCACAGGACATTCCCAAATGGCCAAAAGCCCAGCAGGATATCTGTCCCCTGAAAGGGCAGCGTCAGCAGGACCAGGGTGTCGGCCAGGGCCAGGTTAAATATGTAAATGTTGGTAGCTGTCTTCATCTTGGTGTGCCTGCAGAGAGGACAGGCAGGAGACGGCTGCATTTGGACATTCAGACTGGACTGGCATCAAGGGCCAGGGGCCATCTTGTTGGCCACCACTAGGGATACCAGCTCTGAGTCCCCTAGGAAGCATGTTACATGGCATGTCCCTACTGAAGCCCACTGAGTCAGACTTGGCAGATGGAGCCTGGGACAAATGTTTTAACAAGCTCCTCAAGTGATTATGACACTCAGAAAAGGGTTCAAAGCCCCTAAAGATTGGTCTGTCTGCCGGGCGTGGTGGCACACACCTGTAATCCCAGCAGCTTGGGAGGTGGAGGCGGGAGGATCGCAAGTTCGAGACCAGAGGCAGCCTGCGTAACTTATAGAGACCCTGTCTCAAAAAGTAAAAAAAATGGGCTGGGGGCACAGCTCCACTGAGCTTGCAAGTGTGGGGCCCTGGGTTCAACCCCCAGTACCACACACACACACACACACACACACACACACACAAAAAGATTGGTCTGTCCAGGAAATTGTGGATATGTAAGTACCAGAGCACACACCTGACCCTCCATGTGAGCAAAGAGGCAGGAATCACGAAAGAAAGAACCTATCCCCCTCCCTGAGTCTCCCTCAAGGCGACCCATCAGACGCAGCTGCTGGCCCTACAGCTACCAGATGTTTCTAACTCCAAAGTCTGTAAAACCACATCAGACACCTTCCTAGTGTCCTGTGTTGTCTAGCAATAGAAACAAGAAATGGAAACAGGAACAGGATGGGGGATAATGGGGTCATACTCTGTCCGAGCACCTGGAAGAGGGCTGGGAAAATTATAAATGATTAACAAATATTTGCTGAGTGAATTAATACTTGTCATAGAGGTGGGGGTGGTGATGGGGATAGTAGTGGTGGTGGCAGCACCAGAGATGACAATATTCCATGTCAATTTAGTTGCCATAAAGGAATCTGGGGATTAGTTTTATCTGTTAGAGAGAGGTTTAGATGCACAAAGAGGTCTCAACTTCAATAAATAACAATGGCTGGGAGCAGTGGTACGCACCTGTCATCCCAGGGACTGGGGAGACAAGGCATGAGGATAGCAGGTTAGAGGCCAGAGGCAGCCTGTGCAACTTAGTGAGACTTTGTCTCAATTTAAAAAATAAAAAAGGGGCCTGACTCGGTGGTGCACACCTGTAATCCCAGCAGCTTGAGAGGTGGAGGCAGGAGGATCGCAAGTTGGAGACCAGAGGCAGTCTGCGTAACGTAGCGAGACCCTGTCCCAAAAAGTAAAAAAAAAAAATAGGCTGGAGATGCAGCTCAGTGGTCCAGCACTTGCAGAGCATGCAAGCACGAGGCCCTGGGTTCAACCCCCAGTACCGCAAAATAATTAATTAATTAATTAATTAATTAATTAAATAAAAAATAAAAAACGGGCTGAGAGTGCAGTTGCATGGCAGAACACTTGCAAAGTATGTACAAAGCCCTGGGTTCAGCCCCTCAGTACCACAAAAATAAATAAACAAACAAATAATGGCAGGTGTCTGTGGCAAGTTCCTCACATAGATACTATCTCATTTGAGATTTGCAGAAATGCCATTTTGATTCCTACTGCGTGGAGAAGGAAACTGAGGTTCAGTGGATCTAAGCTTCCATACCTCAGAGCTGATAAAAAGTACAGCAGGGCTTAGACCAGGTGTTCTTGAATACTGGTAGCTACCCCAAACCACTGCCTCTGAAGCCACAGTGGACACGGCAGTTTCTGACATTCCTCTCTGGAGACACTGGAGGGTAAGAGGGCCTTCTTTGTCTGCTGTAATCCAGGAAGTGGCTTTCAGAGTTTTAATGCCCAGGTGCATAAGAGACATGGAAGAGAAGTGCTGATGACAGGAATGGTGGTCAAGGCACATAGAGCTGCTCTAGGTTGCTGCACTTCTGGCCCATGACACATCCCTTAACCATCAAGGGGCATTTGTGTCATGCAAGTCTCCCCAGGGTCCTCCCCTGGAAGTCAGTACTGGGGAGGGGGAAGCTGCCTTTCCTACCCCCTCTTCTGACCATACATCACATGCACACACACACATATGCATACACATGTACACCCAGGCACACACATGTGCCTATATGGTCTATCTTTCTCAATTTCCAGATGCGACCCACAGGGGAACAGGGTTTGCTCAGACACTCAGAGCAGTGGTGGAAAAGGCAGGGCATGGATACCACTCCTACCCTGACACCTCTATTGGTGCCTATGAGGTCATAAGGGAGACCACGAACACTTTTTTCACAGTGACCTCTTTCTGAATCAGGGGGAACATCCTGGATCAGAAAGAAACCTCACCCTAGCTCTGTTTACCATGCAGGTACCCCCATGGCTCTCTAATGGAGATGGTAGGCTCAGCCACAGACATTTGCCATAAGCAGGGGGGCCTGGAGCCAGAGAGAGGGGCTTCAGGTCCACCCCAGCACCAACCCCTGTGCCTCCCTTTGCCCATCTGAAGAATGGCCTAGAAAGAACTGTCTCTTGGGGTCACTGTGGTACCTATGAGGTCATTCACACAGATAGCTTTGCACAGAGCCTGACTATAGCTCCAGGGTTCCTGGGATGGGGCAGGATTGGAGCACCCAGGGCCTCAGAGCTGACCCCATCTCCTGGACAGGAAGCAGGAAATCTCCACCTACTCAAGCCCATCCACAACAGCCTCCTATCTTAGTTTTCCTTCCATAGCTGTGTGGGACTCACCAGACAGGGACCTTGGTGGGGCCCAGCCTACCTGAGGATGACATACATGACGAGGCAGTTCCCCAACAGCCCCCCGATGCACACAGCCAGGTAAAGCCCCACGATGGTGACCTTGAGCCCAAGGGGCAGGAATGCGCTGTGGCTGGCATTGAGCAGCAGGTGGGGAGGCGGCATACTGTGGTTGGGGCTCAGGAGTGACAGATTGCCCTGAAGATGGCTCCCATAGAAGACTTCCCAGAATGGGGCAGGGAAGAGGGACTCCATGCCGACGCCGCCTGCAGAGCCACTCAGCACAGGACCTGAGACAGGGTATGGAGACCAGTGACTGCTGTGCAGGGCAAAGCCTGGCAAGGCCATGCACACACAGCACCCACAGCCCTCCAAGCACGCAGAACCCCCCATGTATAGCTACACGGAGACATATGTGCACACACATGTGCACACGGGGAGACATGTGGAGACAGTTGGGCATGTACACACACACAGGGGAACACACAAGGGACGCCTCACCTGTGGGTGACACTCACAGGGGCTGCATGCAGGTAGGCACACAAGAACCTGTCTCTACCCACAGGGACTCAGGGACACACAGCCACCGTGTGTTCACAGGCACAAGGACACATACATGAACACAGAAATGCCCAAACCACCCTCGCTCACACCCGGGCATGAGAAACACTGAGGTTCATCCAGTAATGCCTGGGGCACTGGGCACAGATTCTTCCTGCCCCTCCCAGCCCTGCCAAGCAGCCCTCAGCAGGGCCCCTACCTACCTCCACTGCTCAGACTCTATCTCCACAGCCTTCTAGGGAGTGAGAAGTGAAGAGATCCAGATCTTCAGCAGAAGGGACAGCCCAGCAGAAGCAGAGTGGTCTGAGCGCTGCTCCTTGCCTCAGCGCAGGGTCTGCATGGGCTGCGCATGCTGCTCCTTCTCAGCAGACGCCAGACTAGACGCAACAGCCACTGCGGCAGCCAGAAGCTGGGAGAGGGGGAAGGGAGGAGGCTGCGGTTCCAGAGCGGGAGGGGCTACACAGGCTGGAGGAGGGGACAGAAGGAGGGTCACTCCGCCCATGGCCACCTGGGACAGACACAAGATCAGGGCATATGTAAAGATATGGACCAGGACCCTGACAGATATACACAGCCAGGACACACACCACAGACATTCACAGACACAGAAATGGAGACATGGCCAGGAACTTAGACATGGGGACAGACTCGGGGAGATGCAGAGAGGCAGAAATGTGCTCACTCAGAGGCAGATGTGGGGCCCCAACACATGCAGACGTTGCTTTGGAGAGCCTGCCTGTTGGACAGCAGCCTTGGCTGGCGTCCTGACCCTGAAATGTGCCCTCAGCCAGGTGCCCAATAGGGCTGAGCACAGGGGCAGGCAGGCAGCAATGCCCTGAGCCAGCCAGCTCTCAGGGTCAGGGCCATGCTGTAAATGGACAGGAGACTGCCTGAACCCAGACCTGGACCACACCCAGTATGTGCTGCTTGTACCTACCATGCCTGACAGACATGAGTTCATGAAATTCCCACCACACAGCCACTGCCACCACATCATTCTCACACAGATGAGAGCATGGAGCCTCAGAGGTGTAAAGCAGCCTGTCAGCCCAGGTCAACTTATCATACAGAGCCACACCACAAGCACCTCTATGCAGCTGGGTTCCAGAGAGGGACCCTGGCCTACACATAGATGAAGGGCTCCCATGGACCTGCTTTCTCACCAGCACAGGGGTCTCAAGCACAGTCCACTGAGATGAAAGGTCACAGCTCAAGGGCATATGAGTGACCCTTGCATTGAGTATTCAGCCCCACCCCCCAAGTCTTGGGCTTGTTCTTTCTGCATGGGCTATGAGGAAGAGCCAGACCTCCCACACGCAGCCAGACCCTGCTCCTTCTCCAAGGATGGGGACTTAGTTGCTAGGCAACTGGCAGCAGTGTTGCTAGGATACCTGTCTAACCAGGAGAGGCCAGAGCAGGTGGACGCCCCAGGACTAAGCATCCCAAGCGGTCTCTTACAATTTGTCTCTGCATCTTCACTGTAGCTGAGATTCAGGGTACACACAGGGTCACATTCCTGCAAACACACACAGAGATGCCCAGACAGACACAGCATGAGCACAAAAAGACCCAGGTATATGCTCAGCTACACACACAGGACAAGGACACACAGACCAGTAATAAGGTGCATATATGCATATGCATAGGCGAGAGAGAGAATGTGGAATGTGGAGTACAATGGGAATAGGCAGGCACAGCCCAAAGCCCTTGATACCTAGGGAAATGCACATGCACACACTCTCCAGGCAAAGCTGATGCCCCCCATCCTGGCCTCAGGAGCTGAAGGAAGCAGGAATGTGGCAGGCTCAGACTCAGAGCCCCTGCCCAGCTGCCACTGAGGCCCACCTACTGTCTGGTTTCCTAATAACATTCAGCTGTCTCCCAGCCCAGGCTCCAGACTAGGGGAGGAAATGCTGTAGGCCCTGTGAGGGTGGGCAGAGCAGAGCCACAAAACCGCCTGTCTGTCCTCCTACATGGCCCTGAGAGGGGTCCTCTCTCCTTTGTGCAGGTCTTCTCCTACCTGCATGGTCCCACTCCCTAGCCGGCTCCTGTCCTGCCCATTCTAAGGAACCTTCCCTGTTCCTGCCCTAGCCCTAGGAGTCCTCAGCCTGGCCACACAGTCTCAGCTGTGACTCAGTTACACTACTGCCAGGTTGCTCTGTGAGCTCTCATCTTGGAAGAGATCTGTGAGCCTTTGTCAATGGGGCCTGCACACCAGGGGTAGCCTCAGGTGGGAAAGTAGTCTTTGTCACCTGGCAAATGGGTGGCCAGGGTGGGGACTGGCAGTGCAGAGGAAAACAGCTTCGCCTTCTCTTGAACCCCAGCAAGAACTCACCAAGGCAGAGACAGAGCCAGGGCCTAACTCAGAACAGCTGTATCACACAAGGGTCAGAATATGTACCAAAGATGCACACATTGTGAACAGGCAAAATGTGCAGGGACACTAGGGACAGCTGAAGACACGAAGCTCCCACAAATGACAGCATAAAACACATGTCCATAGACTAAATGCCAAGGAGGACTGTATAAGGTGTTAGGGGTACCTGGAAAGGCCTTGTTCCAGAACAAAATGCTGACCCACAAATAGGACTGAACATAACTCACTCTCACACCCAGTGCCTTAAAGCCTGCAGACTAGATGGCACACTGGAGTTCTGACCTCACCTCCCAGGTGGAGGGAATTATCCAACACTCATCTAGTCCCCTGATTGGTAATCAAGGATCTCCCCTTGATTGTCCAAGGAGTGACATCAGGTTTCACTCTTTATTTGAACATCACTCCTAAATTGGTTGCACCTAGCCCTTGTGCCCCCACCTGATTGTCATTTTGAGGAAGTTACCCAAGGGCTATACGTTTATATAGCTCTGCATGTGAGGCTGCTGCTGGTTGCTAATGGTGATGCTGACGGTGATGCTGCATGCTGCTGGTTGCTAGCTTCCTGCTGAGGGGTTGTTCACAGCCGGTCTCTTCTGCCACCTCATCGCAGAGGGACCACCGACAAGGAAAGGACTCTCTCTGGATTTGACCAGCAACTCAGAAGCATCTCTCCTTGTGACCACCGAGACCAGGACGACTAGACAGCACTGTCAAGGAAAGACGGACTACAAGCAAACTGAGGAAAGCCTCTTGGACCCAGTGCCAAGAGGCCAAAGCTGAGGACAGTCTCTGGTCCAAGCGCTGGAAGCAGAAGAGCTGCAGCTGCCCCTGAGGCAGCAAAAAGTACTGTAGCACATAGGCTGCTAACACTTGTTTGGTTTTCTCTCTGCCCTTGTCAGGACAGAGAGACAATAAAGAGCTCCTTTCAGTGCCCACAGCAAAAACAACTGAGGTTTTTCCCTTCTCCCTCTCATGGTGTTCCCGAGGGGCACAGGAGTCTGCGCCCCTCACCTGAGGGTCCCGAGTGACTTGTGTTCAGTTATGTGTGTACGGCCGCGTCGCCCGTCCAAACATCCGGGCCGGACAGGAAGGTGTGCACCCCACACCCAGGCATAGGTGCTGTCTGTTTCTCCCTTTACAGTCCTCATCCCTACCCTGGGCAAGGAGCTGACGAATCAGAGCAAGGGTCTGGCAGCCCGTATGGAACAGCCGCTGCCCAGGGAATTCAGTCAACAAGCCACAGTCAGTCATTTGTGATGTTTAAAGAGGCAAAAGGATTTTAACAATTCTGAGTTTCATCAAAATAAACCACTTTATTCTTGTGATTTTTGACTTCATAAAAGTTATATACAAGGCCAAGGGTGTACCTCCAAGAGCTGTGTGGTGGAGGTAACAGAATGCTTGCCTACCTAGCATACAGGAAGCCCTGGGCACCACCAAAAAAAAAAAAAAAAGAAAAGAAATTTATATGTGTACAACAACAAAAGAATTGAGCTGAGTTACAGGTGTTCAATGTAATGTTAAATTTTGTAGCTATTTAATAAAGTTCAATTTGATTTTTGAAGTTTTATTTTCAGTCCTTGGTGCCAATAAACATGCTTTCAGATTTCCATTGGCCCTTGAAAAATACACAAGTCCTGGGCACAGAAACAGTGGTTGGGCACCAAATAGGTGGAGAGCACCTCTTTACAGGGTTAGCTATACTCAGAAATGCACTGGGAATGAGAGGAGGGGTATCAATGGTTTTTTTTCTTCTGTATCAATGTTTTTCAATCCCACAAAAATAGAAAGTTACAAGTCCCTTCTCATAGAAGAGAATATTCCTCTGCTTCCTATGCGACTCTCACCCCACCACCAAGAACTGGTAAGCCCCTCACCCATGGGTCTTCTTGGCTTGGGCCATGGGAGGCTAAAAGGAGGGCCCAGACCCCTGTCGCAAAGGACTCACCTCTGAGTGCACAGAGGTATCCTGGCCTGGTGATGTGTGTCCAGGAAAGCTGTGTGGTGGAAGCAGTCTGCTGGTATAGCTCCCCACGCCCTCTGCTTATTCCTGAGCCCCAGGGCCTTTCTCATCAGCTCCAGGTTGGTACTGAAATCCAGCCCCCATCCCAGAAGCACATGCAGCACAGGAATCTGGAAGGGCTTTCAGGGGCTGTTTATGTAAAGCCTTCTGGGCTGAAGAGAGGCGCACTTGTCCAACCCAGCTGTGGGCCGGGGATGCAGACCTGGACACTGGGTGCTGCAGAGCTCACCAAGAGGCCAAGGCAAGCTTCCTAAAGCAATGAGAACAGTCAGTAGCCTCCTACAGAAAGGCCAGAACCTCAGCTGAGACATACCCTCCATCAGGACAGTATACCTGCAGGTGCTCAGGGTTCAAATCCCAAAAGATACTCTCTGTCCATCTAGAAATGAAGGGGAAAGGTATGCAATAGGCCCTGTAAGTAACATTCACATTAACAGATTATGAACTTAATACACTGTCAGCCTAATTTGTGTGGATTAGCATATGAATACATTGATTAATGAATAAATAAATTATAGAAACTGGCACAGTTGCACATGCCTGTAATCCCAGCGATTTGGGAGGCTGAAGCAGGAGGATCATGAACTCAAGGCCAGAACAGCCTGCACAACTTAGCCAGATCCTGTCTCAAAATAAAAAATAAAAATAAAAAAGGGTCTGGGGTGCTGCTCAGTGATGGAGCACTTGCCTAGCATGCATGAGACCCTGGGTTCAATCCCCCAGTACTGCAAGATAAATAAACAAAAGTGAATTACAGTAGTTATAAACTATCATGAAATTAATGAATACACAAATTGATTATGGAAACATAGAACCTACTACTCAAGGCCCAAAGATTTAGGGTTCAACAAAACTCAAGCTTCTCTTGGGAACCCTGTGGACCCCTGAGATCTCAAAAGCACCTACAAGAGGTGAAGAGGGGTCCTGAGTTCTGTCCCAGCACCACAGAGGGAGCTCAGCCACAAAAGTCTCCTATAGCTAAGGCCCAGCCCAGGAAACTAGCCTAAAGACCTCTCCAGCCAGAAATCGGCCGGCCCCACAGGCCCCAGAACAGTGTGTATATAGGACCCTGCAGTCACTTCAGGAGAGACAGGGTACCAGCACCTCAGGCCCAGGACACACACAGGTTGCTGTCCTCCTTCCGCCCATACTGCTTCTCCAGGCCTCCCTGCCTCACACAGGTTGGGGATGGGGCGGAGCTCTAGGTTGCCTGGCAACCGCATCAACAAGCCCAGAGAGTCAGGGTTGAGGCACTGGTTCCCACGGAGAAGACAGAAAGTATAGCAGTGGTGTAAGGACAAGGGACTGGGAGGCCTGGCTGCCCAGAGGGTGGGAAGCTAGGGAATTTAGGGGAGGGCCCCTGAACTGCGGCTCTTGGCCCATTGTGAGCTAGGATACGGCCAGAGGGCAAGGTGGGGCTGCCACAAGCTGGGGAAGGAAAGGAGGCTGAACTGGGTTCCTTCCCTGTGTCCCCCCTATTTCCTCCCTCGGCTCTGCTTCCCATACCTAGGCCCATAGGGGACAGGCCAAGAGGATGGAGACTTCCCTGCAGGGAGCCAGCTCACCATCTCTGAGCCTCTTGGAGCACACATATGCACCCCCACACAGTCCCACACACATATCCACGCACACCCACACAGACGTCCGCGCTTATGCGCACACACAAACTCACAGAGCCAAGTCGTCTGCCCAAGATCCACCAACACAAAGGCGGGGCTCCTGCTGAACCCAAGCAGGACACACCAAACCTGACCTTGAGGTTCCAGTGGAGTGGGAGTATGGACTACAGACATGGGCACCCTGGCGCACAGTGAAGTTTCACCAGGCCTGTAGAGTAGTCCCCTGTGGTCTCGAGCCCTGAGCAGGGCTTGAGATAGGCTCAGGCAGTGTCAGGGTTTTCCCAGTTCAAGCAGAACAGCTAGTGAGGCAGGGTCAGCAATTTCTAAAACACGAGTGGACCAGGAAGTTCTAGGTGACTGCAGGTCTGAGTAGGGTCAGCCCTGAGCTGATACAGACGTGTGTTTGGGCAGGGAAACCGCTCCGGCAAAGGTGCGGAAGCCAGAAGTGCCGCACCTAAGGTACTGCCATGTCCTGCGAAAACAGCTGGAGAGTGCGGTGTGGCCAGGCCAGGGTCTGGCATTGGTAGGATGTCCTCCTCCCTCTGCAGGCCAGAGGATGCCGATGCCGGCGACGAAGGGCGCGCGGGAGCGGGCTGGGAAGAGCGCGCCGGGAGCTGGGCCACATGAGAAGCGCACGAAGGGCCCGCCCGCAGCGCAGCCCCCAAAGCCAGGCTGGGCCCTGACACCAGAGGGGCTGGCGGCCATGCGCCCCACGCAGCGCCGCCACCACTTGCTCTTCGGCGACCTACTTGAGGACGTAGGGGCAGCCGCCTCCATCTTCCCGCGCGAATCGGTGGAGCTGCCGTACCGCATGCCCGACCCGTGCGCCTGGGCAACGTCGCTTGAGCTGCCCGCCGAGCGCCGGAACCGGCTCATGGGAGTCCTCAGTGCAGCGGAGGCTCGCGGCCGAGTCCGTGCCCTGAGGCTGCGCTACACTCGCCTGCGGGTGAGAAAGGACTCGAGGGCGGAGCAGGGCCAGGAGGGAAGATGGGCGGGGCCTGAGGGAAGGGGCAGGTGGCGGGGCGCAGGTGGGGCGCCTCGCGGCATAGCTCAGTCCGCTCTGGCCCTCAGGCGGAGGAGATCGCGCTCCTGATTCAGCGCCAAGGCTCAGCGCGCGCCGCCATGCGGCTGGAGCTGTTCCTGCCGCCGCAGCTGAAGCCCACACGGATTCCAGACCCCCTGGACCGGCAAGAGGTGCCAGCAAGCCCGAGGTGTGGGGCGGGGGTGGGGGTGGGGGGGTTCCGCGTCTCCCCCCATACCGACCCCAGCCCCTCTCCCCGCAGCGGAGGCGCGTGGAGACCATCCTGGAGGAGGCCGTGGATGGCAGAATCTTCCCTCGATGATAGCGACCCAAGTGTGCAGCCAGCCCCACCCTCACACATAAAGGTCTTTTCCAAGGGTTCCCTGGTCTTCCTCACCCTTCCTTGGGCCCTCACAGAGAAGGGGTGAGTAGGGACACTGCCTCTCCTGCATCCGTATTCACAGACATCGGGACACAGGAATGAGGCTCCCTACACAAAGTAAGGGGATGGGAGTGGGTAGGTATCAAAGGAATAGGACACGGGGACACCCTCATCCCCCAACCCCAGCCTGGCATCAGGCAACTGGTGCCTTAGGCCGCAGGAACCTCCCAGTGTGGAGGAGACAGAGGAAGGGCATGCCTCAGCACCAGTGCCCCCAGATTCAGGGCTGTCTCTACAGTGGGGGTCACCCCATGGGGAAGCATTCTGGGAGGTGAAGGGTACTGCACAAGCCCTGGCCTTTGAAGAGTTGCCAGCCGTACGGAGAGGATCAAGAGACTGTGGAAAGAGGGGCGCTCCCCCAAAGGCCCCTGCATGCTAGGACTGAAAACCCATCCTCTAGCCTTCCCTTCATTATGAATACCTCTTGTGCCCATTCAGTCCCCTCTGTCCCCACCAAACACGGAGCAAGGAAGAAAGCCACCCCATCCCATTCTGACCACTGGACTCTGAAAACCCTTGGCTTCTGGGCAACTCCTTCTCCTCACCCCAGCATAGGCTTTTTGCAGAACCTGTGGCTCCTCTTGGCTCCTCTCCTGGGTCCTCCTCCCAGCCACTGCCCAGTAGGCTATGCAGAGGTGAGAACTTCAGGGGACCTGATAACCCCTGCCCTGCCAGGGGTTCCTACTAGCTCTGCCTGGAGAAGAGAGCAGATCTGCAGGAAGAAACAGGGGTCAGAACTGGGGCTCAGCAAGAAATCTTGCTCACTGGTGGCCTGTCCCTGAGCCCTCTGTCCTCTCAGCCAGGCCTTCTCCCCCTGCATCTGACCCTTCACCCTCTCTGGCCTGTGTCTGCCCTGGGCCTTGGTCTAAGCCCAGACTGTGCAGAGTTCACAAGTCAGCAGCAGCTCCGAGCGGGCAGAGAGAGAATGGAAAGAGAGATTCAAGCAGGGGAAAGAGGAAGAAGGGTAGGGAGATGTTGAACTTGGGCAGGGGCAAATGGACGGAGAAAAGAAGCCAGTCTCTGCCCAGGAGTGGCAGTCACTCACATTCTGGTTTGTGGGCCTCTGAAGACAGTTGGTGGCACAAAATGACAGAAAGCCTGGGGCTCACTGGCCAAGCTCCATCCAGTCTGCACCACAGAGTTTTGTCTCAGGGGGATTTACTGAATGCCTAGAATTTCATCTGTTTAGGAAAGCTGTCCACT
Organism: Pedetes capensis; assembly: GCA_007922755.1. Classification (NCBI taxonomy): domain Eukaryota; kingdom Metazoa; phylum Chordata; class Mammalia; order Rodentia; family Pedetidae; genus Pedetes; species Pedetes capensis. The sequence continues at coordinate 64,426 of VMDO01001608.1, forward strand.
ATTCCGACACTTCTCGGACCTTGCATTTCATCTTTAAAAGGAGGGTCACAGGGCTGTTTTCAGGGTGCCATACACACTGAGTACTGCATACAGGCACATGAGGGCTGTGAGTGGGGAACAAAGCCTGACACCCTGAGTGGCGTGATACAGCCCTGCACCAGGTGTGACGCTGGTACAGGGCACCTCTTGATCCCAACCCCCAGGGAGAAGCTGGGTCTGCAGAGGTGGCTGTGGAAGAAGGTACAGGGAATACTTCTGCTGTAGAAAGCTCTACAAGGGAACAAAGCCTGTAGGACAAGGCCCAATAAAATGGGGCCTGTAGGAGCAAGAGGCTCATGTTCTGATGCAGAGCGTCCTGGGTTCACTTCCCATGCCCACAATCACCTACCCAGCTCTCCTGGGCTACTCCCCAGATTTTTGCACCTGCTCTGTGCCAAGAGGCAGAGTGGAGAGCAGGCCTGAGGTGCCTGAGGACAAGGGGGATGGAGGATGTAAAATGACCTGAGGGGGAGGGAAGTGTGCTGACCCCACTCAAAGCCAGCTGCCCACACCTGCAATTCCCCATAGTGAGAAAACCAGACCAAACACAACAGGATCAGCCTAGTTGTGTGGCCTCAACCAGGTGTTGGTCAGTTTCTGCTGGGCCTCCATGACCACACCTGTACTGACCTCTCAGAACTGTTATCTGGACTGAAGAAGTGACTGCCTCCTGTCCAGATGTACTTCCTGGCCTCTGCCCTACAGCCAGGTTCTGTGGTCAAATCCCCAAGGCCTCTGGGCACACAGCCTCAGAGGCAGCCTGGGGACCCCTTAAGCATCACCCTGCCTTCCTCAGCCCTCCTTACTTCTCACTTTGTCCATTTCTTTTCTACCCTCCACCCCCTACTCAAGCCCCCAGCAGTCAGCTCCAGGCCAGTCGGTCTGGCTCACTGCCTAGCATGCAGGAGACCAAGATACTTGCCCAATGAAGAGCTCAGGAGAAATTTCCACTTTGCATCTCTCAGAGTTTGGTAGAGCGTGTGCACATACCGTTGTGCAACTGGAGGCATTTTGTAAAATGGCCAGGCTGTGTGCGGAAGGCAGGGGCTGCATGGCCCAGCAGGACCAAAGACATGCTGCAGATCAGAGCAGGGTCAGGGCCACCGGGACACTGAGCTAGAGCATGCGAGGGTAATGAACCCCATCACAAGGGACCAGGAAAGGTAGTCAGCATTCCTAGCAAAGACTATCTTAGAGCAGCCTGAAGGGTCAGCAGGCACTCGGCCAGGTCCCATGGGACAGTCAGGGTGACTGGATACAAGCACCAACACCTCCAAGTGCCCACTCTTGCAGCTCGGGAACCCCTCTCCTTCCTTGCTAAGACCCCACAATAGGGTGACCCCAGGCTTTTGACCCCATCTTATGGACGAGGCTGAGGAAGGCAAGGGCTCGACTGGGTGGGGCAGTCCCACGCGTCCGTTCTTAGGAGAGACTGCTTCTTACCCTAGCAGGCCAAGAAGTACACGGGGCCCAGCTCTGGCGCCTCACACTGGACGCCCACATGAATGGAAAGCTGGAAGGGCCCGGTTGACCAGAGGGCAACGCCAGCTCAGGCCGCCTTCTCCGCGCCTCAACCCCATGGGCCACCCGAAGCCGCCCGTGGCTGGGAGTCGCGAGGCCGGCGGGTGGGGCGCGGGCGCCGAGCGCAGGGCGGGGCGCAAGCGGGCGCGGCGGGCGGGCGCTCCCGACTCTAGGAAGTCCCGGCCCCTCGCTTTGGGGAAGTGCTGCCGAGGCGCCTGCGCACTGCGCCCGCGCCCCCTCCCCGCCGACCGGCCGGGCCTCGGAGCGCGCAGGCGGAGCGCGGGAGCGCGGGAACGCGGCGGTGAGTGCGCGCGCGGCGCCGGACCGCGGTCGGGCGGTAGCTGTACGGGCGGGAGGCAGGGATCCAGAGACTGCACAGCTCCGGGACTCCGGCGTGGGTCCACGTGGACCTGGGCCGCGGTGGGTCCTGAGCCCGCCCCTCGTTCGTGGGGGAGGGGGCGCCGCAGCTGGGTTCCCCTTTTTCTGCAGCTTAGAGCCTGGGGAAGTGATTGCTCAAAGGTGGGGGCCGGAAGAACCCAGGTTTCCGCGTCTCCCGTCCCCCAAGCCTGGTGGGGAGGAGCCAGGAGGGACACCCCGTCCGCCCCCGCCCCGCGCGTTGGGTCTGGCAGCCACTGGGCCCTACAAGCTTCAAGGGAGGCGCTGCGCCCCCGGCCCCATCCGAGCGGGGCTGCGTGCGCCCTCTTCCCTCCAGAACGCCGCAGGAGTACCTCCTGCCGTCAGACTAGAGTCCCTGCAGCTGCACAGCACGCCCCTTCGGCAGCCAGGGTGGGGCCCAGGCCCAGCCCGCCTTTCCGCCCCTACCCGCCTTTGGGGTCGCTGGTGAGTGGGGCGCCATGGCGAGTTCCTTAAGGAAGGGATGTGGGCCCTGAGAAAAGAGGCCGTCCGGATGACTCCACTGGCAGTGAGAGCAAGATGGTGAGGGGGCACCCTACCATCCCAGAAGTTGTCTGGGCAGCCAAGGTCGTCAGAGGTAGCAGGGGCTAGCCTGCCTTGAAGGAGCCGCAGATGAGAAAGGTACTGGATAGGAAGGAAGTGGGAATGGAGCCCCTCTGTCACCCCCCTTTTCAAAGGTTATGACATTTTCTTCTGAGATGATTGTCACATTTTCTTATTCTTTTTTTGGACTGAGCGGGCTCCGAGGTTCTTTTTCCTTCTCTGGAGCAGGACGTCAGCTACTCCCCAGGGAGCTTCTGTCCCCAGAGACCAGACTTGTTGCCTGCCTGGCCTCTCTCAGCCCAGGCTTGGGGGCCAATAGATGCGGGGCTGGGCAAGGGGAGAACCTTCCCAATACCGGGATGAGGCACAGGAGGACCCTAATTCAGACCCTGTCTTCCCCAGGAGAAAAGGGACACAGCCCAGGCACCCTGGAGACATGGTGGACTCAGCTGTCCTAAGAAGGGTGTACAGAGCTAGGTCTAGGGCCTGCAAAGGGGAAAAGGGAGCTGGCTCCCATCTCTGCACCAAACTGAGCCCCAGCACCTGGACCCCACACCCAAGACTGTCTTCTTCCTCCCTTCAGACCTAGCTGGAGACAGAGCCCATGAGGGACAGTCACAGGGTGGTTGTGTGGAGGATGAAAAGCCACTCTGGGCAGCCACAAGACCTCAGGTTACCAGGCCCCTTCCTTTCCCTAGATGCTTGACCCCAAAGGGAAGCCCAGCAGTGGCTACGTCTGTCCCCATGTGCAGAACTGGGGCACTGTTCTCTCTTACCACCACTCCCAGCTTCCTGGGAGGCCAGGAGAGGCCAAGGCAGGCAGAAAACAGGATTAAAAGGCTGCCACTGGGAAAGGGGCAGCAGAAGGATGAAAATTAAATAAGAAAGTAAAGTGGAGCGTCCCAAGCCTCTGGCGGCTGAGGTGAGGTGGTGAACGTGCAGAGAGGGCTCAAGGCCTGGAGGGCCCCCACCTGGACAGAGGTGGGCACAGGCCCCAGGAAAAAGCATTCAAAACTGCCTCCAGGGTGCTGATTGGCTGCCTGGCTCCTTTGCCTCTGGGGATACTGGGATTTGTGGTTGCTCTGGCTCCAAGGAGCATGCTTCCCAGCGGCAAGCAGAAGCCCCCTGGAGCCACCCTGTGAAGGTGCAGCCCAAACACTAGGATGCACACACCACCTCCAGCCCTGTTACAGGGACTGCCACACTTCCACGCTCCCACTGGGGGCCAGCCCCCACAATGCTGCCCCTGCTTCCCTGGCCAGCCCTCTGCAGTTTCTATAGTCTGGAAGTGCTGGGAAGGAAGGGAGGGAAACCCACTCTGGGGAAAGCGGGGTGAGAGGAGCTGATGACCAAAGAACCTTGTCCCCAACACACCTCCCTTGCCAGGGCATGGGCACAGCCCAGTCCTCATACTCTCATAAAGTCCTGCCTCTGGCTGAGGTCTCTGGACCTCTCCATGGGCAGCAGTTTTACACAGCTCCCCACCTCAGACTCTGGGCAGAAACACTCCAGAGGGAGGGAGTGGGTCAGAATGTCTGACTCCCTGCCCCATGCACCAGACTATAGCCCAGCCTCCTTGGGAGGGGCTGGGAGCCAGAAACCAAAAAAGAGGAACCCCAGTTTCCGGCTCCCCAGGGAGGGACTGAGCAGATGGGGGCATCCTGGAACCTGTGGGGGCCTAATTGGGGGCCCAGCCTAAAATGAAGGGCCAGAAGCCAGTGCAGCCCCCTCCTTACTCACTTGGGCCCCCACAGCCATGGTATAGGCTGCGGTAGGACCAGAATGCCCATATCCTAAGGTTGGCGGTGGGAGGCCAGGGTAGCACTCAAGCAAGGAAGAGACCTCAGGACACCTGGCAGGGATGGGGTCATGGGTGTTCAGGCAGAACTTGGCCCCTCTCTCCAGAACCCCAGGCTATGGTGAGGGTCTGGAGCTGGCACTGCGGAGCCCAGGTGGCCCCTCCACTACCCATGCCCACTCTGCATGAGGCTTAAAAGCAGGTATGCCTTTCCTCCTCACCTTGGACCCAGGGAGGTGGGGGAGGCTAGCTGAAGAGGTGGTGGAGGTCTTGGATACCTGGAGGCCAAAGGGTCATGCCAGTGGTAGCGCAGCCACTTTCCACTTGGCTTGGTGGAGCAGAAGTGAAAGGTCCAGTGGGTTCTTGCCTAGAGCCTGAGGCAGCCCCATCTTCCCCAGCACACAGGGCCAGAGGAGGCAGACAGTCCCCCCTCGATGTCCAGCCATGATGCAGCTCCCCCAGCGGCCCCCAGCCGTAACCCCTGCTGCTTGTGTTGGTGCTGCTGCTGCAGCTGCTCCTGGTATGTGGGCCTGGGGGTGGCATGGCTCTTGGGAGGGGGTAGACCAGGGGGACACAGTGCCCCAGACCCTCTGCTGGCCTTCAAGGCACCACCTGACTCTGGCACCTCAGCTCTCCTGGACTACCAAGGGACTTCATGTGGTAGTGGAAGCACCAGGAGCAGTGGGCTTGTGGCTGCAGGCTGCTGAGGGGCTTCCAGCCCACCCTGCAGCTGGAGCTGTCCTGGGCCAGGCAAGGGTAAAACCAGGGGCCACTGCACATCCCACTTGTGGTGGTGGAAGGGGCTTCTTGTACTGGTGCACAGAGGGGTATGCCTGTCTGCACTGTGCACAGGCAGCAGGCCCAGCACATACCTATTAATGCTGCTGTGAGCTGCCCAGGCTGGGCTCTCAAGAACTATGGTGGAATAAGCCAGGACCAGACCCTCCAGATTGTGTGTGGTTGGAGGCACATTTGAGGAGAAAGCCAAACAAGAGAGCAGCTGGCCCTGGAGCAGAAAGGTGCTGGAGGTCTTTGGGCATCTGCATGAGGGTGGGAGTGTCCTCCAGGTGGTAACAGGATTCTAGGAGTGCTTTGCAGATAGGCCTGGCCCTCTGCAGGTTTAGGGATGCATAGTGGGGTCAGCTATGGTGAGCCACTGAGACCTGAACCCAGGCAAGATACAAGGTTTGGGATGTGGATAGTTATGGATCGCTGGGAGCTTGGCCATGGGTCTAAGGGATAGGATCTGGGGAGGGGTTTGGGCTGTGTTGCTGCTAAGGAGCCAGACATGGCAGGAACTAAGTTCTGTCCAGATCTTTGGATTTCAGATGCCAGAGTGGTCAGCTGGGCACAGACTGACAGGGAAACAGATTCCCCTGCCCAGCGAACAGGATCTGGGACCAGATAGGTGGGGCTCTCATCCTGCATCAGCCAATATTGCTGATAATGGGCCTGCAGTGTGGCCTCTTCCAAAAAGGGACGATCCTGCCAGGCATAGTGGCACACACCTGTAATTCTGGTACTCAGGAGGCTGAGGCAGGGGGATCATGAGTTCAAGGCCAGCCTAGGCTACATAGCAAGTTCCAGGACAGCCTAGGCTACAACAGTGAGACCCTATCTCAAAATAAGCAACAAAAAAAAAAAAAAAAGGAAAAAAAAAAAGAAAGGAAGTACTCGAAGTCAGGCTTAGAAGCAAGAGTCTTACCCAACAGGCCAGGGAGGAGAAGGGCCACCAGGAGCCTGAAAAGTCCCTAGGAGCACAGACAGTTCAACTGCTGACCAGGAAGAAGAGGGCCAAGGTTGTGCCCAGGACAGCAACCTAGACGCGCAAATTCAGTGTGGAGACAGAAGGGTGTGAAAAGAGCCCAGTCTAGGAGCTGCCTTCCCTGCAGCAGGGATGCACATTTGCCAAGCACCTGTGTGCTGTCTGCCTGTGTGCCAAGGCCTGCATGTGACTCCAATGGTGTGTGGAGACTCTGGGCGCACAGAGCATTGCCAACTTCCTTTGCCGTTAGGAACCAAGAGCGGCGGCGAGCATGGCAAGCCTCTCGGGAGAGCAAGCTGCAGCCCCTCCCCAGCTGTGACGCTTGGTGAGTCCTGCTGCCATGTATGCGTGTGCATGTGTGTGCACTTGCACACGACTCAGGCCTGACATGGTTTGGCCCTAATGCCCACAGTGCCCCACCAAGCCCTGAGGAGGTGCAGAGCTGGGCACAGTCCTTCGACAAGCTGATGCACAGTCCAGTGGGCCGAAGTGTGTTCCGGGCATTCCTGCGCACCGAGTACAGTGAGGAGAACATGCTCTTCTGGCTGGCCTGTGAGGAGCTGAAGGCAGAGGCCAACCAGCACATGGTGGACGAGAAGGCACGGCTCATCTATGAGGACTACGTGTCCATCCTGTCCCCCAAGGAGGTGTGCCACTGCTGGGACGGGTGGGGGTGGCCTGGGAAGGGTGCCCCCTGACCTCAGTGCCTGTCCTGTAGGTGAGCCTGGACTCCCGTGTGCGAGAGGGCATCAACAGGAAGATGCAGGAGCCATCTGCACACACGTTTGATGATGCACAGCTGCAGATCTATACACTCATGCACCGGGACTCATACCCTCGCTTCCTCAGCTCCCCAACCTACCGTGCCCTGCTGCTCCAGGGGTCCCCCCAGTCCTCCTCAGAGGCTTAGACCACTCGCCACTGCATGGACACTCCTCCCTCCCATGGGCAGATGCAGGGCTCACATCTGGACCCCACCTGGCTGGCTGGGAGTCTCCAGTACCGGAGGCAGACCCAGTCCAAGGAGGATATGCAGTGGCCCCTGGTTTTGCCCTGGCCTGGCCCAGGAGAGCTCCAGCTGCAGGGTGGGCTGGAAGCCCCTAAGCAGCCTGCAGCCACGAGCCCACTGCTCCTGCTGGAGCCACTCAGGGGGCACTTTGGACCCTCAGCCTTGCTGGGCTGGACTGGGCTGTCTCTCAGAGAGCTCTGTGCCCAGGAGATGCCCCTGGCAGAGGATAGCCTCTATGCCAGCTGGTTTGCAGCAGGAGACACACTTTCTTGAGCTGTCTACACCCCAGAACCAGACCCAGAACCTCAGAACCAGACTCAAGTGACAGGGCCCAGTTATATTTTATATGTTCCTGAACTTTAAACCTGGAAACATGTCCTTACTATATCAAAAAAAAAAAAAAAAGAAAGAAAGAAAAATACCTTCATATTCATCTCCATTCCTCCACATGCCAAAACCAGGATACCTGATACCTAAAGATTTTAATAAGCTTCTGTTTATCCCACGTTTGGGGAGGTTAGAGAAGGTGATTCCAGACTCTGCCTTGTGCCTGGCCCCCACCCTGCAGCAGTGGCTACAGTGGCTGGCTGTGCTCACCCTGCCTGGGGTATGGGCTTCGTGACCTGGCCTTGGTCTTCCTGCCCTTAAGTGGGTCAGCACCTTGCCAAGGCTTGAAATGCAGTGGGAAGTGCTTCCCAGGTCTCCAGTGGACTCAGTAGAATGTCTCCCTGGGGGCCACCTAAGGCAGGGCTGAGGGAATGGCCTTCCCATGGGTCACCTGAGACAAGCATTCACCACTCCATTCCCTTGAGTTTCTAGGAGCTTAAGGGATTTGAAGGTAGAATTGCCTCAGGACCCTGAGATTCCTCACAAGCGAGTGCCACTTTGTTTCCCAGAGCAGAATACTGGATGGAATAAGTAGGGTGCCTGGCCCTGGGCTGCCATGCCTAAAGAAAGAGGGTGACCGCTGGGCAGGGTACCCTCCCCATCTGTCCATACAGCCAATTTGGGTCGGCCTACCCACACACATAGGTATGTATGCAAACATGAGACACACAGAGACAGCACCACGCAGCATCCAAGAATCACACAACACAGTGACATCTCTGAGGACTGGCCAAGCTCTTGCCTCTGATTCTGCCCTACCAGACAAGAGCCCAACTGTTACCTGAGGACAGGTAGCCTCAGCAGCCAAGGATAGACCAGACATGGGGGATGGGGCCCAGCTGAAGCTTGTATCCAGCCCACCGGGAGCAAGGCCCAAGGATGGCAAGATGGCAAAACAACATTTAATAACAAAGGGGCAAAGGACAAAAAGGTACATGCCAGGCAGGCAGGCTGGCGGCAGGGCATGCCACCATCTGGGGGATCTTCAGAGAAGCTGTGTCCACTAAGAATGCAGGCAGGGCAATGCTGGCCATGGCCCAAGGCTGCAGCACATCTGCATGAAGACTCAACAGAACTGCAGGAAGGCAGTGAGGTGTCCAGCCATGGCCCCATGAGACACCCCCAGGTCAGAGGCAGGACAGTCAGGCTGGGGGCTTCCCCCCTCCAGCCCCAATGCACCCAGGAGGCTAGCTGGAGCCAGGCGGTCCCTGGTTCATACCATAGACCCCACAAGGACTGAGATACCCTACTTCCAAAGAGGGCTGAGGACATACGGGGCCCACCCGCCTACCTTCCAGCGGTTCCCACACTCGTTGCAAACGACAAAGGTGGTCATGGGCTCATCAGAGCTGCGGGTCTGCACCTGTGAGATAAGTTGCTGAGCCCTGGGGTTCCCACCAGGCTCTGCTGTAGAGGGGTATCCCCTGACTTTGGCAGTTCTGGCCCCACAGCCCCTGGGTCCTATGGGTGACCTGATTTAAGGCTGCCCAGCAATCCCAAGCTTGCAGGGCTGGGCCTCTGTGAGAGGAGGGCCACCATGGCAAAGGCCCCTGTGTGTGCCCCATCCTGGACTGGGACCAGCAGAGCCCAGGATGTCAGCTGAGGCCAGGAGGATCCCCAAGAGGAGGGCCCTGTGGCAGGAAGACCAGCCAGGATGCCTGAGGCCATAGCCACCTTCCAGAAGGGCCAAAGGCAAACTTTACCCCACAGGCAGGGCCAGTCCTGGAGGGAGCTGGGTGTTAGGGCCGAGCTGGTCCTGTAGAAACCCAGGTACCTACAGCTTGAGGCATGGCAATTCCCATAGACTCTTGAGCAGCCTTACCAGACACACAGACCACCTCAACCCAGTCCCTTCTTCCCAAATACTCAGCATTTCTTGGGGTCCAAATGGTCTCCCCAAGGCATCTCAGCACCCACCTTCATGGCAGGCTCTGAAGATCCTGTAGCCACTGCCAGGCAGCATGCTACACCTCCCTCCCGCCTGCAATGACACACCCCTGTCCCTCTGTGCTGGGCAGAGCCAGGCTGCCCAGCCCTAGCACCCCAGATCAAGTGGGACCCACCACCCAAGATGCTACTTACTAGGGGCTGCAGGTCCTGGGCAAGGTGGGGTGGGTCCCTCTCTGAACGCTCAGGGAGAAACCCAGGCTTGGCCCCCAGTGCTAGCACAGTGTCCGGGCATAAGGATGTGCCCCAAGCCCAGCAGACATGGGGATGGCGATGGGCTCCAAGGAGGGTGGGAGTCTCCCAAAAGACAGGCCCAGAAGGGTGTGGCAGCTCTCACCTGCGTGTAGGTGCAGTTCTTCTTTCTGCATTTGCCACAGGTGAAGAGGTCTGTCTGTGTGCCACCCGTGCGGGCCATCTGGTGCTCACGGATGGCCTCCTTAGTCATGGCCTTACGGATCTCCTTCAGCTCATCACTGGCCATCTCCTGCAATAAGAGTGGAAGTACTCAGCCTGCAGCTCTGCAGAAGCAGCCCCCCAGCCCTAAAGCAGGGCTCACCTCCGACGTCATCACAGCAATCTGCTGCGGCGTTATGGCACCACACAGCACGTTCCGCCGCAGGTCAGGGTTCTTAGCGTCCTTCAGGTTGGAGATGCGGCTCCGCACACGGTTCTTGTACTTCATGTCTGTGCTTCCCACATCCCGGAAGATGCGTGCAGGTGTTTAAGGACCCATCTGAAACCACAGCACTCCACCTGCCCTGCTGGGTGTCTATGGGGGATGTTCTGGCAGCCACATGGGGGTCTGTCCACCCACCCAGGCCCTGTGGTGGTTGGAGGGGCAGCAGCACTGTGCCTCTCCACCCATTCCTGGCTGAGATCCAGGTCCCACCAGCAGGCAAAAACAGCCCCTGCCCATCCAGGGAAGGTCCTCCTGGGATGAGGCCAGGCAAAGGGCAGAGGCCTTTGTAGCAAAGGGCAGGAGTCACCCGAAGAGGGCACTGGGCATCCCAGCATTGGTGTCCAGCAGCCACCAGAGGGAGCTGGACCCAGCGGTCTACAGACTCCACCAGAAACTCTTGGCCCCATGAGCCCAGCATAAAGGATATACTCCTCGATCTGAGCTGACAGATGCTCACAGTCCGCACCGATGGCCACGTGGCTATCTGCAAGAGGGGGCCCTCACTAGCTATCTCCATTGGCTTTTTCACCTGCCAGTAGCTAGAAGGAATATTCGCATCCCTGGGGGACACTGCCCAGGATCCAAGCACTCTGCTAACCCAAAGACCCCTGCCTCCTCCCAAGGTTACAACAGGCTGAGGAGGTAGGCTGCTCCTCTGGAAGCAGGCCTCTACAGCAAGGGGTGTCAGGAGCCAGGGCCTGTGTGCACTCACGGTCTGTTTGCAGGGCAGCAGTCAGCATCTCACGGCATTTGCTGCGCACAGCATCACAGGTAATGGGCACTGGAGGAAATGTGGTGATTCTCGGGGTGGATGGCATCCTGGGCAGCTCCGGCCTCTTGCGGCTGGAAAGACAAGGCCCACTAGGCTCAAACTCAAGGCCACAGCAGTTCCCAGAAAAAGCAAACATCAGGACACCATCCCCACCTCTAAAGCCTATCTGTTCTACCCTGACAGACCCCAGCAACACCAGTGATTTCACCCATCTTCAGTCCAGCCCAGCATGCCCATGTGTTCTGCCCCACCAGCCAGAGGAGAGCACAGGCCCTGAGGTCCCAGTAGGTCACAGCTCACTCCCAAAATGAAAACAGGGTGACAGATCCCTCCCCAAAAGCCAGCACCTGGGCAGCGCCCCAGAATGGGATGAGGAGTTCTTGCCACCCCCAGGAGACTGCCCTCCAAGAGGCCCTGGATATGGGCCACATTGAACACCTGTCTGCTGATGGCAGGTCAGGGCCAGGTAGTGACATACAGGTGCCTGGGGTAAAGGGAAGGCAAGGGTCACCCAAGGCCCGGTCTTGATATCACAGGTGACCCTACTTAGCACAAATAAAATGGGGCATGGATGCCCTTCTAAGGGGTAGGCTCCAACATCAGACTGCCCAATGGCCAAGCTATGTCAACTGGGTCTCCCCTTATGTTCCCTATGGAGACCAGCAGAAGCAAACAGCTTTCTGGAACAAAATCAACTGCAAGTGTGCAGATGAACTCAAGCCACAGGAGTCACACAGGTCCAGAGCTCAGCTTGTCCTGGCCAGAGACTAGCTTCTGGCCACTGCAACTCAGGCTGGTCAAGAGCAAAGCTGCCCCTCAACCACTGCCTGTCACTGGGAGGTTCCCAGTTTCCGTGGCAACAGGGCCTGCCCTGGCCGCTTTCAGAGCAGTGGTAGTTACATGTGAGTGCACAGAAAGGCTGGGCCTCTGCTTTTGGTTCTGGGTGGCCCCAGCCTCATGTGCCACTGAGCTGAGTGGGACAGCCAGAACAAGCCAGTGAGAACCAAACACTGGATGAGGTCTCAGGGGAAGCATTCAGGGAATTCTATGGGCCCCCTCAGGATGTACAGCAGCTCTCTGCTGAGGAAAATGTGGGGTCTTGTGGACAGCTAGGCAGACACTGACCACCCATCTCAAATGACTGAGAAAGAAACTCAGCCATAGGGCACAACTTCCAGCATAAGAGTGACCAACCCTGTCCATGGCCTTTGAAAAGAGCTCCTCCCTAGGACAGTGCCCAGGCACATGGACACCTGCACCCTTTTCCTGCTGTGGAAACTGAGGCCGGAGGCAGGAAGTTGTGTATCTGCCTCCAGGTGTGCTACCTGGGATCCAAGGCCTCTGAGACATCCTTTGAGGAAGATGTGGGTAGAGGTGTGCCCCTCCCTGGATCCCTGGTTTTGGCATCAGAAGCATCTGCCATTGCCAGAAAAGAGGGGGACAGACTGGTCAGGGGCAGGAAGCTGATCACTACCAAGGCCCAACCTCAGCCAGCCCCCAGCCCAGCTGGACAAGCAAGGTCCCAGGAAGGCAACAGGCAGGGGCCTGTTCCCAGCAAGCCCATCACACTCCTCAAGACTCTCCCTTCACATTCCTCACTGAAGCAGGGTCCACCCTCTTGCCCATCCTGACCAGAGACTAAGTACCGCTCAAGGTGCTCCTGAGCCCAGCATTGGGTGGAACCTGGCCCAAGGCCTGTGCTGGGAATGAGGACATGCTTGTATTAGTCACGTCCTGATGGCCAGGTGACCAGAGAGGGACAGGTCCCAAGGCTGTCTAAGAAGGGCATGGGCAGAGTCCAGGAGAGAGGCTGAGATCCCTCCCAGAGTCCAGAATGGGGCTCCTCCTCAATCCACAGGGGCATCTCTGCAGCCCAATCACCCACTGTCCCCAGGAAGATCTGCCTTCTCCCCAGCCCAGCTTCCTCTACCTTCATCTGGAGATGCTCCCTGGACCACTCTGGCCTTGCCCTTCTCCTCTGTTGACCTCCCACATGTTGGCTCTTTCCCCTGAGGGTGCCTTAAGCTGGTCAGCTGAAGTCCTGGCCATGACTCTCTTCTCTCCCTGTCCTACATGGAAGCCCCTCCCCACCACACGCCCTTGTCCCAACAGTCATGCCTCCCAGCTCCCCAGATGGCTCCCATTGATTCACTTCCAGCCCTGAGTTTAGAAGTGCTTCCTGGTCCAGTTTGTGGCATCTCACAGGTGGCCCAGCTCAGGGGAGCACTACATCACTCTACGCTATGCTGACCAGCAAGAGGCCAGCCCTTTTCAGGTGTCCCCTGCCCCAGCACAGCCCTCACAGGCTGACCCACACCCAGGAGCTTCTTCCAGGACTTGATGAGGGACTTGGCCAGTGCAATGACTTCCTCATCCGAGCTCTGCTTCCGCAGGGCGTTGACAGACATCCCAACACGGGTGGACTGCAAGGCAAGTGGCCTGGGTTGGGTTGGGAAGCAACAGGGGCCCACCCCAGGGGGTCAGATCCTCCTAGCTGACCCTTGGCTCCCATAGGGAAGGGCTGGGGACCAGCCAGGGGTAGGCAGACACCTCCCCAAGGAGTACTGCTCCATCTGGAACCCAGGACAGGTTGGGCTATCCCCTCCCTTCCACACTGAGGACCAGAGACAGGGACCCTCGCCTCAGAACAGACATTTGTGCAAACCAAAGCTGGCAAGGGGATGGAGGGGAGGGCACAGAGAGCCCTGCTAGATGTGTCCTTGGCACTGATGTCCCCAAAGCTATCCCAGGCTGTGGCAGGCAGGGCCTACCTGGAGCAGATGCAGTGTGACAGGCATGGCCTTCAGCTCCCGCAGTAGGTCCATGGCTCCTTCCTGGAAGGAGAAAGGACCTTCATAAAGGACTTTAGACCTCAGTGGACAATCCTACCTTCTCCTGCCCACTGGGAGGACAGAAGACAGTGAAAAGAGATCAGAAGCCTCAATTCCCCCAGCAAGATATGCCCAGAGCTCTGCACAAGTTCTTATACCATGGCACGGGCCCTTACTGCCCTATTTTAGGGTGGGATTGGGAGGGAGGCAGTTGTGCAGTCTGTTCCTCACAGGTCAAGTGGCTTCCCACCTATATCTGTGGTAACAACCATCCTGACCTCACAGTAACTACACCAGCTCACTAGCCAAACCACTGGAACATAAATGCTACAGCTCCTCCCCTGCAGCAAAGGCCACATACAAGTGGAGCTACAGCCCAGGTTCCTTCTCTAGCCCCCATCTCATCCGTGTCCTATGGGTAGGGCAACTACTCCCCAAAATGGCAACTCACCAGCCGGGAGGGGGTGACCCAGAAAGGGCCGAACTCTCTGGGCACCCCTCAGCCACAGTCAGCACCTACAAGGCTCATAGCCACCACCCGCTTCCTAGACATTGCAACAGACCCCCAGACTCCCTCCTTTGCCTTGCTCCCCTGCCCAGGTTCTTTGTTTCCTCAAAGTCCTCACAAGGCCTACAGACATCATGCACCTCCATAGCAGGTATGCTCCCAGGACCCTCGCTCTTGAAGCTGCTCTGCTCCAGCACCCTAATAGGGTTCACAACCCCCAACACTTTATTTAAACATCTCCTCCTGCTAGGAAATTAGACTGCCTCAGGCAACACCCCAGCCTGTCCATTCATTGCTGCCCTCCACGGACTTACATCCCTTTGTCTTGTCGTATGCCAGGAGGAGGCAGAGACCACCTACCCACCCAAATGTCCTGCTGCAGAATCGGAGGGAGGAGCTGGGCCCACTGGGCAACCTACTACACATCTTCTCTGCTCAGCCTACAGCCACTTCTCACCACCCCCAGGGCAGCCTTGAGCCTCCTGAGGGGACAAGATTCCCCAAAGCCAAGAGCACTGTTCCCAGGCAGCTCTGTGCCTCCACCAGGAAGGAGGACCAGATAAGTTTAAAATTAAAAAAAAAAAAAAAAGAAAAGAAAGAAAGAAAAGAAACAACACGTCTCCCCACCTCCCAGGGGCCTCTCAGGTGTTCCCACACTACTCTGCTGTGCAAGCCCCTCCCTGGGCTTCTACTGATGCTCAACTTCTACCCACCAGAGCTCCTAACCCCATGGGCTCCCCGCCCATCTCTACCAGCCTCCAACCCCCTTTGTTTGTCCTTTGGGTTTGTCTCCTTTGAAGAGGGAAGCAACCCCCTTCTCTGGATAGCAGGTCATTGCCACCCCATTCTGCCGCCCACACGGCCCAGGGGTGAGCCCACGCGGCCCAGGGGTGAGCGCAGCCGCGGAGAGGTTGTTTCCAGCGTAAAGAACGCTGTGGTAGACCCCAGCCCCAAACCCTGGCCAACAGGAGCCCAGACTCAACCCGCTTGTCCCAAAAAGCCGCCCTCCACAGACCCTCATTGCAGGCCCAGCTCTGGGGAAACTGCACAGGCCTCTGAAGCCCGTGACTCAGCCGCCTTCACCGCACTGGGTTGTCCCAGGGGCTGTCCCGCTGGGGAAAGGGTCGTGCTCAGAGAGCCTGTGGGCCCTTCCCCATCCATGCCAGGCAGGAGGAAGGTGCCATCCGCTAAGGACGCTCCCCCGGGAGGCTGCGTGGTTTGCCAAGGTCAGAAGCTGAGATGGACCCTGGAGGCCTTCCACTGCCTCAGGGTCAGCGTGGAGTGGGCCAGAGACCAGGTCACAGGAGCAGAGCCGGAACTCCTGGGGTCTCGAAGCCCACAGGCTCGTCTGGGGCTCTCCCATTTGCCTACATCGACTGGCTGCTGGCTGAGGCCTGGCTAAAGGCAGGGGGAGAATTTATTAAGAAACCAGGTTCTGCAGGGTGGGCACAGACAGGGGAAAACCTGCCTGGCCAGAATGCCTGCGGCCGCCCGCTGGACAACGAGCGCGGGCGGCGGGGGCGGGGGCGGGTTCGGCCTGCGCAGCGTCCAGGCCAGGGTGGCGGTCCGAGGCCAGGCGGAGCGCGGGCCGGGCCGGGGTCCCGTCCTGTTCGCAGGCGGCCTCGCCCGCGTCTTGCCGGGGCGGGGACCCCGGGGTCCCGGCGGCCCGCGCCCCTCACCGCGCTCTTCCTGGTCACCATCTTGTCCAGCCTCCGGGCGATCCGCGCAACCTCCTCCTCCTGGCCCATCATCGCCTCGGGGGCAGCACCCCGGCCCGCTCCGCCGCCTGGCCCGGCCCGGCGCAGCCGGCCGCCACTAAGACCCTCGGCCCAACCCCTGCCCGGTGGCCGCGCGCTGCATCCTGGGACGCGGAGGCCCCGCCTCGCGGACCACAACGCCCAGGCACCCCCGCGGCGAGCGCGGCCTCCTGGGAAGGGTAGTCCGAGCGCTCCGAAGGCCGGAAGCCCCACCCCGCCAGCCACCGCGGGGGACGCGAGCTGGGGCGGAGCGAGGGGTGGAGG
Source organism: Pedetes capensis (assembly GCA_007922755.1). Lineage (NCBI taxonomy): Eukaryota > Metazoa > Chordata > Mammalia > Rodentia > Pedetidae > Pedetes > Pedetes capensis. The sequence goes on from VMDO01001608.1 coordinate 80,660, forward strand.
CAATGCCGCCTCCCCGCGCTCCCTGCCTGGGCCCCGCCCACTCGAGCCGCCCACCCCGGGCCGCGCGGGCGTTGGCTCTAGTGGCTCCCATTTTCTAGGCGCCCGCGTGTTGCCCAGATGTTCGGCCGTGCCGCGTGCCCCGCTGACCGTGCGTGCGTCCCTTTTCGTCGTGCGGGAGCCCAGTTTGGGTGGTTCATTTCTGTGCAGATTCCCCCGCCAAGGTGCTGCGCACACCGGGAGGTTTGAGGGGCGCCAGGCTGGGCTGAGGACGGCGCCCCGGACTCCGAGGTCAACATACCGGCGTACGGATCCCAAGCCCTGCCACGTGCTCTGTGCCTCAGTCTCCCCACTTTACAAGATCTGCTTCCCAGCACCGCTGTCAGGAGGATGAGCTGACCTACGTCCCACGCTGGAAACAGGGCAGGGCAGTTAGGTCTCAAGGCATGGCAGCGGGAGGTCGTCAAGAGGGGCCAGATTGCACTCAGCTGGAAGGATGCCCAGGCACACAACCAGCGTTTCCGCCCACTCCAGCTAGTGGTGCCCAAGCTGGGTGGTGTGCTGTGCTGGAGGGAGCATGATTCTAGGGGAGTGGGAGGCCAGGGTTTGTTGTTAGTAGTGTTAAGGAGCCTGAAATTCAGGCCAAGGAATCTTGAGCCCAGGTGGTAGATGGGATGCCCAAATGACCTGGGCTGAACATGCCTTGGGCTCTCAGTGTCATTAACTAGGTATGACAGAGCTTCCCAGGAGCGAACGTGAAAAGGAAAACATGGTTATAGGCAGTTATGAGACACATCTTTATCATAAAGACAAAGCATGGAATCCCCTGTGGGTAGCAAAGCTTCCCCAAGACAGAGGCCCCATGCTGGCTGAACACAGGTCCTCCCGGTTTCCACGCCAACTCTGATTCTGCACCTCACTATGCTGGGACCATATCGTTGAGCCCAGCCCAACTAAGCAAATAAATCCTGGTGGCCAGAATCCTGTTTAAGTGGGAGTAAAGGCTCTCAGGGCCCAGCCACACTAGGGACACTAGAGGAGGCTTGAGCCACACACCCTTCAGCCACACTCTATGCTAGGTGACTGACCTCACTAAGGAACTAACCTTGGTCCCCAGTCACTGGCACCAGCCCTGTGATTAGTCCCAGTGGTATAGGGAGCAGCAGCCTGTAGGTGGCAGGAGCAAGCCACAGACCTGTCCACACTCCTGTCTTCCCCTAGGGATGTCCAGTAGGTTCATAGCAGGGGTCATGCTGCCCAGCCATGAGAAGCAGCCAGGGTGAGAATGTGGTCAGCCCTGAGGGACCCGTGCTTGTGGGGTTGTGGCACTGGATACCCCAACATTCCCACCACTCAGCCTTAGAAATCCCATTCCTAGGCCCTTCAGGAACTCCAGGCCTTGGGGCCTTTGCTCAGAGCAGTAACATCCTACCTCACAACCCTCTCTGGACCTCACTGACCGTGAATACTCAACTTCTCCATGTGGGGCCCCCAAAAACTGCTTGGGCTAGGCGCTGCTGCACTCTCAGGAAGCTGCACCAGGGGGTAACAACATCTGAACCATGGCTTCTCCTGGGGTGGGGGTCCACCCCAACAGGGTGCTGTGTCCTACACCCCACTGGCCCTCTGTAGGTGGTGGGGAAGTGGTCAGAGGTCAGGGAGCAGGCTTCTGGGGGTCTTTCTGCCTTCCCAGTCGCCTGCTACTGAGGGTCTCCCCCAGTTCCCACCATGCCCAGACAAGGATCCTTCATGGTTCAGTCCACCAGCAGCCCTGCTTCTGCTCCCCACCTTCCTGGGGCTGAGCCACCCAGCTGCCCCCTCCTGCGGGGGATCTTCCACCCTAAGAAGCCCTCAGTGGATAGCAGATCTCTGTCCTAGAGGCTCTGGGGAGGAGATACCCCAGCCTAAAGGTCTAAAAAGGCCCTAATAGGGTCTGGGGGACCGCCCCTAGAGTCCACCCCACCAGGCCAGCTGCACCTTTGGCCCAGAGCCTACTCCTCCCTCATCCTCAGTCCAGGAAACAGCGGAAGCTCAGACCATTTATTTTTCTATTTGTGTCCCCCGCACGCCCTCCCGCCTGCCCAGAGCTGGCCGTGACCCCAGTGGCAGCCTCCACGCTTCCCCTCTGGCCCAGGCAGGATAGTGGTGGGAAGGCTCAGGCTGCCAAACTCACACGGAGCCCCCTCATTTCCTATCACCACAGAGTGGGGGCATCTTGAGCCCCAGGAACCCCTTCCACCTGGAGACAGCCCTTCCCCTGTGTCCTCTCCATCGGGCCCTCCACCCACCATGGACCTGTAGGTCCCACCACTGAGCTCTGAGGAGCTGAGACCCCAGCCAGCCACACCTGAACCTCCTTTGGACACTGTCCTCTGTGGTCAGACAGGGCGAGATGCACCAGGAATTCCCCCACCACATGAGGGCAGGGAGCCCCCCATGTTGGGCAACCAGTGCTGGCTCTGCTGCCCTCAGTCTCCCAGCCTGCAGAATGGGAAGAGCCAGGGTCTCAAGCAGGTCTCTTGGAAAGTCCCCAGGCAGCCCACAGCCTGGCTGGGGCCCAGCTCCCTCCCCCAGAGACAGTGCTTCGGGGCTGGAGGCATCCCCCAGGGGCTGGTGTGGCCCTGCCTGGCTGCAGGCTCACTGTAACAATGGCTTCCCCCACACAATTCCCAGAAATGCCGCCCTCCTGCCCTGCCAGCCCAGCAGCCACTCCACCCTCCTCCCCCTCAGGGGCCCCAGGCAGCCATGGGGTCAGGGGCAATGGGTGAAGTGTGGAGGCTGACTCAGAAGGCAGCAAACCCACAGAGTCCTGAGGCAGCCTGCTGGCCCTGCCCTCCTACCAAGCACAGCCTGGGCCTCAGGCATTATAGCCAGGCCCCTGTGGAGCAGAACTGTGCTGAGGGGTAGGAAGCCAAGTGGGTCCACACCCTGTACTCAGAACTCTTTGAGTCCCCACATTTGTTCAGAGAAAAAGCCAAGACCCTCCCAGAGCTTACTGGGCCCCTTGTCCCTGCAAGCCTTTGCCCTCCCACTGCACCTCTGCCTTCCTCATACCTGCTTGTTTCCCTTCCCCAGGGCCTCTTCACAGCTCTCCCTAGATGGCACCCTCCCTCACTCTTTTAAGTGTGGGTGCAAAGGCCACCTCATAAAAGACAGGCATGAACACGCTAACACAGCCCTTCACCATACTTGACACCTCAAATTCAGGCTTTTTTGTGGACTTGTTAATTTTCAGTCTCCCCACACCAGAACGGAAATTTTCCTCAGCAAGGACTTGGGGCTACTTGTTCTCTGGCAGATTCCCACCTCTCAGGACACAGTTGGTGCCAGCGGAGGCTCAGCACCACATGTACGAAGGGCTGAATTGTGGCTTAGTGGCAGAGCACTGGCCTAGTGTGCAGGATGCCCTGGGTTCAATCCCCAGCACGGGGGAAAAAACAAAAACAGATGAACAAGTTGGGTACAGTGGTACACATCTATAATCCCAGCAACTCAGGAGGTGCTGGGTTCGGCCAATTAAATAATTAAATAATTAATTTAAGCAATTAATTAATTGATTAAAAATTTTTAAAAAAGCAACACAAACAAAAATAAAACTGATGAATGGGTCTGTCTCTGAGCAAGGAGAGGGATGTTCCTTGAGAACACACACCTGCCCCTGGCCTAGCTGGCAGTTCTAGCTGGTTTCCCACCAAAGCCACTGTTGCCAGAGCCAGGACAAGCAGCAGACAGCTTCAGCGTCCCTGCCTGAGCTCCCTGCTGGCTGATGGGCCTGTGATCACCTGGGGGTGGTCTTCCTCTCTGGACCTGGCCTTCTGTCTTCCCATTCCCCAGTCTGGCAGGGGAGGGAAGTCCAGGCCAGCAAAGGGCCAGGTGGCCAGGGTGGCACTACCTTCCAGAGGCCCAGGGGACCCAAGTATGCCTGCACACAGCCCACCTGTGCCTCCACAGAGCCACCAGGGCACCAGGGCACACACCAAGTATAGGGCCAAGAACACACACTGACCTACCCCTCCCCCCAAAGTGAGAATAAAGGCATACATTCAAACAAAGGCGGGACATCATGCAGCATGGGGGTGGAGCCAGGGGTGGGGACAAGGGGTCTGGGGCCAGAGCACCAGCCAGCAGGGGCTGGGGCAAGTGGACAGAATGTCTGGCGCCTGCTCAGCCCGGCCTGGCCCTCTACTCCCTCAGGCGTACAGGCCAGCCTTCCTTCCTGAGCTGCTGTTTCCTGGCCCTGCCCTGCTGTTGCCACAGAAACCCAGAGCAGCCCAGCTCCCCAGCCTGGTTCCCATGGAGCCCCCGCAGAGCAGCGTTGCTGGGGAGGCCCACACAGCATGCAGCAACACCAGAGGACACACTCAGCTATGCAGCCCTGGAGCAGGACAACCCAAAGGGACACACAATAGCCCAAGGGCTCACACAGCACACCTGACATCCCAATTCTCCAGTTATTACACACGGTGCAATAACATGCCCACCCCAGCACAATACCCTCAAATGCAAGAACAGCCTTTGAATCATCTCCCACCCTCTGGAGCACCCACAGAAGCCACTCTGCAGCATGTGACTCGCCCCCAAATGTCCACAGAACTCTGGCCTCCCATCACCTATGGTGACACTGCACTCAGAGGCTGCATGCTGATCTCCCATCCCTATGGTCCCCTGCCCTCCACACAGACAAGCCCCTTCCCAGTACTGCTGCTCCAAGGGCACTCAAGATAGATGACGGCCAACCCCACACAACACCTTGGTCATCACCACTTAGACCTAGAACAGTTCCCACTAGCACCACACATCTGAAACCCCAGCAAGCAGCCCTTGCACAACCCTACACCCTCCATCAGCCCAACCCCTCACAAACACACTGACCTTCCAGTGTCTATGCTGGCACCCAGGTCTGCATGGGACTCTCAGGCCCACATGTCCACAATGAACAGTGCCCATGAACCTTATCCTGAACCCAACATTTGAAACCACTGCTACCCACCCACCCACACCTATTCAGGCTGCATGTGCCCAGGAGAACAGAGTGCCTCTTGCCCAGCCTATTTGGCTTTTCCCAGAAGCAAGGCAGGCAGCATTTTGGAAGCCCAGGTGTGCCCCAGGTCTGAGAGCAAGATGGCATTGGGCCAGAGAACCCACTGTTCTCGGGGCAGGGCCCAGTCCATCTAACCCAGACCTGTCACACTGCCAGAGCCACTCATGCCCTCTTGGTTCTGAAGCATCTGGCCCCTCTGAGTCCCTGATCCCAGGAAAGGGGTCAAGGTTGACCCTAGCCTCACATGCCCACAGCTTCAGCCTCTGGAGCCGAGGAGGTAGGGAGGGTCTGAATCAGTGGCTGGCTCCAAAGCTAAGGTCTCTGGAGACCAAAGTCCTCCACCTGGAACCTCATTGGCTCCAACAAGGGCCTTGGGGAGTGGGAGGGTCCAGGCCCTGAAGGAGTCTCTAATTGGTCCCAGCCTTTCTGCTCCTGCAGCCGCCAGGGCTGGCTCATGGGAGCCTGGGAGGTCTGTGCCCAGGCAGTGCCTGGGAGGTCCTGCCACCCCCAGCCGGAGCTGAGCCAAGCCAAGCCCCCACCAGAGGCACCAAGGGGAACTACCCAGCATCCTTTGTAGGTCTCACCCATAGGCCAGGGGTCCAGCGGAGGCTGAAGGAGGGGAGTAGGTGGAGGATAGGGAGGAGAGTATCCACTCAACACCCAGGCCAGCCCCACACTTGCAGAAAAAGGTTGCTCTGCCACTCCCCCTCTCCTGGGGCTGAGGCTACAGACAGGGCCCCTCTCATGGGTGGGCAGCAGCCAACCTGCACCAGGCTGGACTGCAGGGGGCTTCTGGAGGCAGGGGAACACCCCTGGAATCATAAGTTGACCCCCTTTGGACAGAGCTGGGACTGCGGCTCAATGTCCAAAGAAGACTTGGGAACCCCTCTATTTGGTGCTGAGGGCCATGTTTCCCGAGCAGGACTTCTGATCCTCCACTGGTGAGTCCCCATCTCCTCATGGGAGAATCCAGCTTGTCTGGCTCCCAAAGCCCTGGGCAGCCTCCAGCACTAGGGTCTACCTCCCTTCACACCCAGGCAAATGGACAGACACAGGCACACATGCAGACCACACACAGACACACACTGGCATTAGATACTTCCCTGACACAGCTGGCCACTCCCATCAGCCCATGTATAGTTCTGGGGAGTCCCTCCAGCCCAGTGGCTCCAGGGTCCAGGCCACCCGTTGGCTAACTGCAGTCCTCTCCCCCAATTTCCCATCGGGAGGATGGGTGGGGGCGGCCATCCTCACCCCTGTCATGCAGTGTGCAGGGGAGGATAGTCTGACGCTGCAGAGGGAAGGAGGCATCCAGCAGGCTCTCAACCAGCCCAGCTCACAGAACATGACACTTGAACAGTTGAGCCCCACAGCTCAGCTAAGAGGGAGGGTCATTGGCTACATCCAGGGGAGGTGGCTGCCAGAGGGGCATGAGGATGCAATGAGGTAATGCCAGATGCCTCTGGCCACTATGTTGGAGCCCTGGGATAACTCTAGTCTCGCAAGGGTTGCAGAGTGCGAGGCCCCAGGGAGCTCCAAGTCCATCCCAATGCCAGGGAGCTGCAGCAAAGGACGCGGAGGCTCATTTCTGAGGCAACCATCACCTCTGACTAGCCACCACCTAGGCTAAGCCAGGCTCTGGCAACCCCAGGCTGCATGCATAAGGCTGTGGGGTGGGAGTAGCCTTTGCCAAGTGCTGTTGGGAGTGGGGACAACTCTGGTCCTTTGTTTTGTTTGTCGTGCTAGAAATCAGACCCAGGGCTTCCTGCATGCTAGACAAGCACTGTATTACTGAGCCACACTCTCAACTCCAGCTCTGATCCTTTAGACCCATCCTTCAACCTGAGTCTTCACACAGCTACCCCCAACACACTATTTCCCTGTTAGCTGCCCACATATACCAAGAGCTGACCAAAGGGAGCTGACACCACCAGTAGGGGCCTGAGATCTTGTCTACCTCAGTGCCCACCCCATTGCCTGACTATTCTCCTGAGAGAAGCTGGAGACCCCACCTCCTGATGCCCCAGCTGTCCCAGCTCTGTTCCAGGTCCAAGCATCAAGTGTGGCCACTGATGGACCTGGGGAGATCTGGAGAGCAGCTGGTAAACCTAGCCCTTTACTGCCAGTCTCTACATGACAGAATGTCAGGTGGGGATGTGGCACAGCTGGACACCTGATAGCCCTTAGGCTGAGGGACCTTGAGGGACTCTGGCCTCCCCTGTGGTAGGAGGGCAGGGAGGGAAGCAGCCCAGAAATAGCCACTGGGGGTGCTGATGGTCCCATACAGGACCCAGCCCATTCCTAAGTAGGGACTTGTGGACTAGACAGCCTCCAGAGGCCACCCAGGTCCAGGACAACCACACCTCTGGCCTCAAATCGTGGAGCTTCCAGTGCTCCAGGTGGAGCACCCTGACATAGTAGGGGAGACTGCAGCGCTTCCAGGCTATGAGTGACTAATGGGGTCCTGACTCAGCCCACATAGCTGCCAAGGACCCTGGGCTTTCCCCCATCAGAGCCACACTTGGGAGGAGCAAAGGGCTTTCCCAGGGGGAGAGCCACCAGCTTCTGAGGCCCAGATCCCTTCCTGATGGGGTGCAATGGGCACAAGGAAAAGTAAGGAGCCTGGAGGCTCCTCTGGAAACCTCCCTCATGCCAGGCTTGACAGCGAAGGGAGGGGCCACCAGGACAGACTCAGTGCTCCCTGCCTTCCCCTGCCTCACCTGTCCAGCCTCCTCTCTCTTGCCAAGGAAGTGGCCTCATCTGGGCAGGGAAGCCAGCGACAGAAGCCCCCATAGCAGGCCCTGGGCAACAGTGATGAACAGGCTCCCCTTTCCTTGTGGACCCTGTCCAGGCTCTGCCTTGCCTCAGAACAGGTTTAGGAGTAGGGGAGGGAACCAGAGGCCCAATTTCTCCAGTAACCCCAGGGAAAGGAGTTGGGGGAAGACTTTGGAAGTCCCTGGCGCTGAGTTTGGCATGCATATGGTGGGCGAGGAGCACCAACACCCCCAAAGTGCAGTCGCCCTTCCTAAGGTGCGTGATGAAGTCAGGCGGCCTCCTAAGAACTTGGTACTAGAATCAGTCTTGCTCCCCCCCATCGCAACCTTCTGGCACCGCCCCGCTCCCCTAGCTCCCGTCCGGGGGTCTGACTCCGTGGGTGGGGCGGCGGCTCGGCTCTGAAAGCCTCTTTCGAAGCTCACGAGGGCTCCTCTTTCGGAGCCCCAGCCCACACCAGCCGCCCTCTAGCACTCGGGGGTCTCTCCTTCAAAGACGGTGCGGGGGGGCTCTGCTCCAGGGAGGCCTCCGCGGGATCCGGCCAGAGAAGAAAGGGAGCCCCGGGGGAGGGGGCGGCCCCGCCCCGGCCAGGCCCGGCCCGGCCCGGCCCGGCTCGCCTGCCCCGCTGCCGATTGGCCCAGAGCCGCTATATCTAGACGCCTACCAGGTTCGAGGCCACCAGGTCCTCACTGCCACCCACCCGCTTCAGGTCTGCTCTTTGAGCCCGGCACCGCAGTGCCCGACACAGTCCTCTGCGCTCCCGCGCCGCGTTCCGCCCAGGCCGTGCCCAGCTGGAATGCAGAGATCGCCGCCCGGCTACGGCGCACAGGACGACCCGCCCGCCCGCCGCGACTGTGCATGGGCCCCGGGACCCCGGGCCGCCGCTGAGCCGCGCGGCCTCCCCGCCGCCCCCGCCGCGCCTGCCGCGCCTGCCTCGCCGCCTAGTCCTCCGCGCAGCCCGTCGCGCAGCCCCGAGTCGGGGCGCTATGGCCTCAGCCCCGCCGGACGCGGGGAACGGCAGACGGCAGACGAGTCTCGTATCCGGCGGCCCATGAACGCCTTCATGGTGTGGGCGAAAGATGAGCGCAAAAGGCTGGCGCAGCAGAACCCCGACCTGCACAACGCGGTGCTGAGCAAGATGTTGGGTGAGCCGCGGGAGGGCGGGGAGGAGCGCGGGCGCGGTAGGAGGGCTTGGGTGGGGGACCCGGGGCCAGGCGGAGGGGACGGTGCCATACCCTCGCCGCCCTGGGCGCACACAGTCTTCGGTCGGCTGTGTGCCCGACGGCAGTCCGCTGACTGGCGCCCATGACCCGCAGGTAAAGCGTGGAAGGAGCTGAACTCGGCGGAGAAGCGGCCGTTCGTGGAAGAGGCCGAGCGGCTGCGCGTGCAGCATTTGCGCGACCACCCCAATTACAAATACCGGCCTCGCCGGAAAAAGCAGGCGCGCAAGGCCCGGCGGCTGGAGCCCGGCCTCCTGCTCCCGGGCCTAGCGCCGCCGCCGCCGCCTCCCGAGCCCTTCCCGGCAGCGCCCGTCTCGGCCCGAGCCTTCCGCGAGCTGCCCGCGCTGGGAGCGGAATTCGACGGCCTTGGGCTTCCCACGCCGGAGCGCTCGCCGCTGGACGGCCTGGAGCCTGGCGAGGCAACCTTCTTCCCGCCGCCTGCGGCGCCCGAGGACTGCGCTCTGCGGGCTTTCCGTGCGCCCTACGTCCCGGAGTTGGCCCGAGACCATGGCGCCTGCTATGGGGCGCCCCTGGCTGAGGCGCTCAGGACCGCGCCGCCAGCCGTGCCGCTCGCTGGCCTCTATTACGGCGCCCTGGGAGCACCAGGCCCGTACCCAAGCTCGCTGTCTCCGCCACCCGAGGCCCCGCCGCTGGAGAGCTCAGAGCCGCTGGCCCCTGCCCCTGACCTTTGGGCCGACGTGGACCTCACCGAGTTCGACCAGTACCTCAACTGCAATCGGACTCGGCCGGATGCCACCACTCTCCCATATCACATGGCGCTGGCCAAACTGGGTCCGCGTGCTATGTCCTGCCCAGAGGAGAGCAGCCTGATTTCCGCGCTGTCCGACGCCAGCAGCGCCGTCTACTACAGCGCCTGCATCTCAGGCTAGGTTGTGGCTGTCTCTGCCTCTGAGTGTTTCCTCGTGCAGCCACTGCGGGCCCCGTGGCTGGTGCCGCTGCCCGCTGCCCACTCCCTCTTGCAGATGTATGTTTCGGCTATGCAACAGCCTTAGGACGCTTGTGGCGTGCGGGCATTTCTCCCTCGCCACCGTCCAGGCTCTGGCGGCCCTGCCGGCCCTGCCTGTGCCTACCCAGTGTCGGAGCTCTCCCTGGAAGCCCAGGCCTAGGACCTGCTGGCTGGCCCTGCCAGGGTTATGTTTTTGAAGCACCTAATCTTTTTCTTGCATTGTATTTTCTAGAACCAGATTGTATTTTTTACTTTGCCTTTTTTTATATACATAATACAATGTATTTAATTTTTAATTAAACTTTTTCTTCCAAAGGGTTTCAATGATCTCCAGCATCCATGTAGCAAGGGCTTTTTAAATACAAAGAATAACAATGTTTATTTGCTGTAAAGGAGGGGCCAGGAGCTGAACCCCTCTGGGTGGGGGCCACAATAAAGTACCTGGCCTTTCCTTCATCTGCACTTGTCTTTAGTTGTCCCTGCATCTCCCCAGGGAGTTGACCCCACTTGAGCCCCACAGCTTGCCTCAGTCCTTCTAGTGGGAACCTCAGACAGCATCACCCCATCCCACCAGCCTGCCTTTCCCTCTTCTCCCACCCCATTTTAACTTAAACTTGGTGAGAGTCTGACAACCACCTAGCAACCCCACCCCCATCTCCCACCTTGGCTCACCATGGTGGTCCTCTCATCAAAACTTCCCACAAGCCTACGGACTGCCTAGGATTTCACCTAGGCGGGGGACCCAGCTAAGATCTCTGCACAGACACAGCATCCCAGGGCCCCAGTAGGTGTTCTTACCAAGGTTTCCCAAGGAAGGACAGCACCATGCCATACGCACTCTGCTCCCTAGGGTGACCTGTCTAATCTCTGATCAGAGATAGAGGGTTAATAACCAGGGTAGGGGAGCTCAGTCCTCGTACCTTAAGCCCCCAACTCTGGAGCCCAGACACACTAGCCCTGCCTGAGCCCCTCCCAGGAAAGTTGGGCCCTTCTTTCCACACTTCCTAATTGGTCATCACTAATCTTTCAAAGCCCCTCAATGGACAAGCCTACGTGTTAAGGGAAGAATGGAATGATCACCCCAGAAGTGGGCCCTACACACAGGCTCATGCGTGCACGTGCACACACACACACTTCCAGGCCTCCTAGGTCGCCTTAGCCAAGGGGAGGGGCCTGTTTTACCTCCACAGCACAAACCCTGGAGTGTCCTGCTGGTCCTTGAGAGCTGCCCATAGCTTGCTCTGCCATGTGGGGTGTGAGTATATTGCCTGAGAGCATGGGTGTGATGTGCCCATCATGGCTGTGACACGGGGTGACTGCACATGTGACACAGACGTGCAGCAAGCCTGGGGCTGGGTGTGTATGCCCATGTGCCCCTGCACAAGGAGTCATTGCCCCAGTATGTATATGGAGGGCGACTCTGGGGTGGGGCTGTCTTATGTGTGTTCTGTCTCTGTGTTAACAAGCATGACCTCATACCCCAAATGGTGGGGTAGAGGGAGATGCACCTGGGTCCCCTATCCCCCAATGAGCAGCAGGGCATGGAGAACTCAGAGACAGTACAGACACACAGAAAAGGACAGAAACAGGATCCAAGCAGGACTGGGAGGTAGGCCCAAGCTGTCCTACCGCCTGAACACACATGAGCAGCTTCCAAGTGTCTGCTGGCTTGGGCCAGGGCATCTTCCCATGGGCACCCACCCCAGCCCTCCTTGTGGGCACATGCAGAAGTGCTAGAGAGACAGAAAGTCCAGAGCACGCTAGAGCAAAAGTCATAGGGCCCGCACACATCCCCTGCCCTGGACTGCATCCTTCATTCCCCCTAGAGGGCCTACCCCTCTCAGTGGGGTGGGGGCTCAAAGGGTACTTTTGGGTGGCAGTGTGGTCCTGCTGTCTGTGTGAGAAGGGGGCAGAACAGGGTGCTCCACAAGTGTCAGGGCAGGAAGCTGGGGGGGCCTCCCAGTTTGGAGCAAGCTCAAACTGAGAGTGAGTCTAAAGGAGCAGGGAGCACCCAGGAGCAAGGTCAACAGAGGAGAAAAGCATGACCACAGCACCAAGGGCAACAGTGGGTGGGAGGGTGCTGCAGTGGAGCCTCCCGTTGCCCTGCCTGGGAAGACCTCTCTCACCCCCAAGGACAGGGCCACTCTCCCAAGCAGGACCACAGGCCAGGGCCACATCCCTCTCCCTCCTGGTCCTATCTGACTCCTTCATTAAGGTCTGGGCTCCCCTTTCCATACCTGGGACCCTGCCTGTCCCTGGAGAGATCTGGGTAAAACACTGAACCATCCACAGCAAGGAAATGGGCCAACAGCAGGTAAGGCACAGGGTCTCCCCACCAGAAACAATTATTACCTTGGATACCTCAGGACACCAAAACAGCCACACAGCCTACAGAGATATCTGCCCCAAAAAGGCCATGGTGGGGCAAGCAAGTGAGGGATGTGAGTTTGGGACCTAAGACACCCCATCAACTTGACCAGACACTCTAGAAAACCCAGCCACTTAACTTCCATTAGCTTTGGCCCCGCTCCAGCGACTTGCTCCAAATTTGAACTTGCTCCAAACTGGACTCCCTCCTGTTCTGACAGCAGGGAAACAGCTTCTAGGAAGCATCCTACCCTGTCATACACAAAATTTTAAGCCCACAATTCAGTGTTTCAGCATATCCATAGGGTTGGGAACCATCACAGCTATCTAATTTTAGAGCTTTTTCATCACCTCCATAAAAAAACCAATGCTCCCCATTCTTTCCTGCCCCATGCCCTTAAAAAAATTAAAACGCTTTCCATCTTTATGGAATTGCCAATTCTGAGCATCTTATACACACGAGTCCTTACGAGGATGCACTTTTTGAGGTTTCAATTGTTGTTGTTGTTGTTAGGTGCCGTCGAGTCTGTATCCAACTCATAGCGACCCTCATAGGGTTTTCAATGGCTGTTTCAGGATCGCCTTGGGAGTGGATTGCCAGGCCCTTCTCCCACTTTTGCGGTGCTGGGAATTGAACTCAGGACCTCAGAGACTGCAGCGCAGCGCTCTACCAACTGAGCTAAATCCCAGCCCCCAAGGTTTCAATTACATGAGGTCAACAAGAAAGGTAAGCACAGTCCAAGGTATTTTGAGAGAAAGAGGCCATGTTCACAAACTTTTGTTATAGTATATTGTTATATATTGTTATTATTAGGTGTTGCTAATCTCTCATTTCACTAATTTATAATTTAAACTATCAGAAAAAAAATATATATGAAAACATGTATAACAGGGTTCAGGCCATCTGAAGTTTCAAGCATTCCCTGGGGTCTTGGAGCCACCCCAGCACACAAGGGGGACCAGACAGCGTGTGGCCTGCATCTGGCTTGGCTCCTCCTGTATCACCATGTTGCAGTATGTGTCAGAACTTCATTACCTCTTACAGATGGAGGATATTCTGTCACTGTATGAATATACCACATTTTATCTATTCATCTACTAATGGATGTTTATGTTGTTCCTACTTTTGGGCAATTGTGAATAATACGGCTGTGAACATTTATGCAGAAGGTTTAGTATGGATGTGTTTTCACTAAAATTACATAAGTTTGTGTTTCTAATGACCTAGTCTAAACAAGACCCTTGCATAAGCTAGAACACCTGCTCCCAAGAAGGAGGGTCCCTTCAGAGCTGCAAACAGGCCCACAAACCTATGGCCCTGCAGGGATTGGCTCAATTTCTACCAAGCCCCCGCACCACTTCTGCACCAGGCTAGGGAAGGAGCCCACGGCTCCAGCCAGCACTAGCTCATCTTGGAGGAGGGTCTAGGCCAAGTGCGTGTGCATGGGGGGTTCTGGGCCCAGGACCTGGGTGGGGCAGGGCTTGAGCTGGTACCAGCTCCTTGGTGCTTCTCAGCCCTCCTCAGCAACCTCAGTACCTCAGAGCTTCTCTTCCCCCACGACCCGCCCCTTCCCCAAGGCCTTGCCCTGCAACCCAAGATCCCGCCCTCACGACCCCACCCTGTATCCCGTGACCCCGCCCCCACACCGGGTCCCTTCTCCCACGGCCCTGCCTGCCAGCGCAAGAAAACAGGAAGCGTCGCGCAGCGCGGGCGCTGGGAGCAAGTTCAGGAAGCCGCGCTTATCACGGGCCGCAGCCCTGACCCCTGGCCTTACACCGGGCCGGGGGCGCCAGGGGCAGCCCAAGGACAGGGTCTGCTCACCTGGCTGGGAGCCCTGGCTACCTCCCCTCTGAGCCACAATTGTCACAGTGGGGATTTGGGGGAGGGCGACAAGACTAAGACAGAATGCCACTGACCCCTTCCCTCCACCGCCCCCCCCGGGGTACATCAGACTGGTGTCCCCTCCACCAGAGGGGCAGAGAGGTGATCCAAGAGCCAGGACCCCAGAGTGTCCCACCTCCCCCACAACAGGCACTGCACATATGTAGCCAGGGGCTTGACCTCCCCATTTCCCCCAAAACAAGGACTCAGTTCGCACAACAGGTGTGACTTCCCTGCTGGTTCTTCCGGATTTTAATGGGGGGGGGGGGTAATTTGTTTCTGTGTTTACAAAGCTGGGTCTTTTCCTGGGGAGGGGACAGGATGGGGTCTGTCCCCAGACCTCCCCCAAGGTCCTGAAGGCCACTGGCAGGGACAATGGGCCCCAGCACCTGGCAAACCCACCACCCCCAGCGATGTGCTTCCTGAGGTAGAGGGCCTTGTTTGTTTCTGAGAGTCACCACAGCTGGAGAAAGCGGCCTCCTTGCACACCTGTGGGTCTGAGGAACCCACATGTTCACACTCAAGGGCCAAGTGCCCTCAAGGCCAGGGACTCTCTTGGTCTGGGAGCAGGTGTTTCCTCTTTGGCCTGTCTAGAGCCACTACCCAAATTTCCTCAGTGCCCAGCTACAGGCATGCAGCTGAGCTCAGCTTGCCCTCCCATTTAGCTGTGGTTCCAGGCACACAGGGTACTCAGAAGACATAATTGTCTTTCCCACCACCCCCTTTTGCTCAGTTATGTGGCATTTTGGGGCTGAGTTTGGGGGAAGGTGCAGTCTGGACCTAAGAGGCTGCAGGGCTGAAGACCCCTGCAGAGGTGGTGGAAGATAGGGTGGGGTGGGGAGCAGACAATGGCAAAGTCAGGATTAACTTTGGGTTTTGCACAACCAGAGACTAGGTTGGCATTGCCTAAGCTCCAGATGTTCTTTCAAAGGCTCCCGGTCTGGGAAGCCATGGGGACCCAGGCTCCCTTCAAAGCCTGCCAGGCCCCTCCTCCCAGCACTGTTCATGAGGGCCTGGCTCTCCAGCTGTAGGAAGTTGCATAGCCCTAGGAAGTGCCCTGGGGGCCCCATCTGCCACTCTTAAACAGCCCCCACTCCCTGGAAACAGCCAAGCCCTGAGAAGACATGGTGGGACAATACTGTGGGCAGGTCCCAGCACCATGGTTGAGTCTCTACATCTCCAGGTTGGTTCTGATCAGTTCTAGCCAGCAAATGTCTGCAGAGCAACTCCCAGGCTGGCCTGTGTCAGGTGCAGGTGAGAAAGACATGTCCTGTCCTTTTAAAGTACAAAGTGGTCCTGGGGATCCTGAAGAGCCCAGTGTCTCAGGCTCTGAACGGCATCCAGTTTCCCCTCCCATCTCTGCATTTCATCTGGGCAGCTCTGAGCATCACAGTGGGCTCTGTGCCTGCCCTCATCCTGCAAGAGGACAGACACTATACTGAGTTGGAGACACCAAGCTGGTGCTGGTAGGGACCCTGCAGAAGAGGCCTGGGGCCAGGGTGCAGGGGCATCTCATCCATCCTGTGCTCTGATCCAGGGCTTGGCCTTGACATGTGTCCCCCAAACTCTGAGGCCCCAGAAAATGAGGGCCCCATCCCTGGCCCCCAGAAAACTGTGGTTGGTTTGATCTTTCATCATAATGGGAAGTTGCCCTGCTGCCTGTCCAGCTCCCCAGCCTCTAAGAGGTCTGAACAGCAAATCTGGAGCACTGTGGGTAGGTGGCAGCCATGAATGCCCAGGTGCCTCCAGGACAGAAGTGCTCTCCCCATGGACCCTGGAGCCAGGGCAGGTCTGAGCACAAGCAGCCAGTTGCCCTGACAAATGGCTGCATGGAGCCTGTCCATCCTGCTCTTGCACCCGGTATAGACCCCAGGCTCTTACTGACCTTCTCCAGACTTCAACTGAGCCACTCCCCAGTCATGTTCTGCTACCCTAAACCTCCTTTCCAACAAAAGTGGGCCTTTCTCTCCCCACCTAGGCACTTGGCCAGACCCCAGTATGCCCAGCAGAGCCCATCAATGTGAGTCACACTCAGTCCAGGTCCACAACTCTGGAGCTCCCTCTTCTCCACTGATGTTTCCCAATTCAAGATGATCATCCACCCAGGTCCTTGGGCCAGGACCCTTGGATGGCCCTGACGCTCCTTTACCTCAGGTCAAGACCCCCATCCACATAGTGGCAGGATCTTTTTAGGCCTGGCTCTAACATCCCTCTTTTGCTGAAGATCCTCAGTAGGTGCATATACCTGGGGCCTGCCTGTCTCTTTCAGTTCTCCTGCACTTGTCCATATGCCCCTCCCCCCCCCATGGAGTCAACCCAGAACATTTCATGTTTGTGCTCAAAGGTGCTGTGAGACTGTCAGAATCTGAATCTGCAGGTCACCTAAATGCACACTAAGTCCAGAAAGCCCACTCCCATCTCCACGACACTCTCTGGACCCAGGTCTGATTACAGCTCTTCCAGTCCCTGTCTGTGTGACCAGGGCAAGTCTTGTAACCTCTCTATGCTTCTGCTTCCCCATTTATAAAAAGGGACCATATCTTACTGAGCAGACCGAATGCAGGGGTGGAGGCCAGGAGCAGCTTCAGGGCTGTTTCTTGCTCATGCTGATTTGCCCACCACAGCCTTTTTGTGTCTCCTACTTGTCTGACAGGCACTGGGCCAAGGCTGCCTTCCCAGGCTGCCTCTGAGCCTCTCCAGTCAAGAAACCAGGGCCAGTGGACACTGCCTTTCTCCCTTATAGACCCAGTTCAGGGAGGGATGGACAGCTGGCCTATGCAGGTAGCAGGGGATAGCCTGGCCAGTCTCAAAGATGGGGGTAGGGTGGTCACTGGAGCCCCCCACCATTGTGCTGCACCTACCCCCACCCCCACCCTGCCTGAAGCAGCAGGAAATGGCCTGATGGAGCTCGAAGCCAGGGCGGCCAGGCTGGCTTCCCCTCAGGCCGGTTTCCTTTATCCGGTTGTTTTGCTATGAATTCACCAAGCTCAGCCTTCCCCTCCCCTCCGTGTCCACCCCCTCCTCAGTACAGAGTCAGTCAGGACGGATGCGTGACGATTTAGCGTTCCCAACTTAGGGGCCCCCACCCTCCCTTGGACTGCGCTTGGAGCTGCTGGGTCCAGAGTCCTGCATGCGCCCCCTGCTGTCGGAGGCTGGGAGTGCCGGATCCGTCCGGACCGAGGTGTGGCAGGAAGTGCAGGTAGGTGACTCCCCAGCCTCTCCACACAGAAAGCCCAGAGCCCACAGCCAGGCAGGAGAAGGGAAGAATCATCTGAGCGCTGGCACCGGCTCCCTTTATTGAGCATCGCTTGGTGCAGGGAGGGCAAACCACCTGGGGCCTCAGCCACTGTGGGGCGGGCTCTCCTCTCAAAAGTCCAAGGCCTTCTTGGGAAAACCGGCTGTGCAGAGGAAGGGGCCAGAGACCGTCAAAACAAGGCTTGTCCGCAAGTTCCGCAGACCTTTGAGTTCTCTGGTTAGGATTCCCGGGTGGCCGTGGCACGCAGCGCGAAGAGCTTCTCCCAGCAGGTGGCAATGGTGTCCAGGGTACGCAGCAGGAGCCGCCTGCGGCTGCCACGACGCAAAACCAGGTGCATCTTGGGCCGCAGGCTCTGCTGGTGGGGATGAGCCATCATGGAGTGGGGATGAGCCATCATGGAGTGGGCACAGAGCCTGTGCCCACACGGCACATCTTGCGCCCAGCCCCAGGGACGGGAATTGCAGCCCAGCTGGTGAGGTGGACATGAGCCCACAGCCCGAATTGCCGTAAGATGGTGAGGCGGCCCTGGGTTGCGGGGGAGACCTGCTTGCACTCAGGCACAATGCACACCTGGTGTGAGGTCCAGCAGTGGTGGCGCATCACTGCCTCGGTGCGCACTGCCACGGTCCATGCTGTTTTCTCCAGGGCACTGCGGCGGCCCCCGGACACTGCCCTGCGCAAGGTTCGACCCAGGGACTCAATGGACAGGAGGATACTGTGCTCCTGAAGAGGGAAGGGAGGAGGCCGCTGGAGGAGGCCCCAAGGGAAGGGGCAGGTGCGAGTGAGTGGGGGTGCCTCCTCCATACCTTCTGGGCACTGCAGGAGGCTCCCCGCCATCCTTGCTCTCCTCCAGCTCCAGTCATGTTTTTCTGAATGAAATGCTGTCTGGAGCTTGGCCCTGTTAGTTGGGCCCCAGGCCTGACCTGCTGCACAGCAGCCTGCAAGTCCTCGAAGATGATGGCATGGTAGTGGCGCAGCACCTCAGGAACCCTGCAGGAGCGGGGAGGAACCCAGCCTGGGGCAGACCCCAGCAGCGCCAGCAGCAGCGCACAGAAAGCAGGCTTGAGGGGCACCTGGGAGGATACCAGGCCAGAGTCGGGTGCCCATCCCTCCCAGCACAAGTAGTGCCATAAGCACCTTGGGCCACCACAGAAGGGGTGCCCCATCCCCCTCTAAGTTGGCATAAGATGAAGATGTCACTGCTCAACAAGGGCTAGGGTAGGAGAAACTGGTAAGACTTGCAGATCAGACAGCTGTATGCTCTGTGCAAACATCTGTGGGGTGTGTAGCAGGGGACTGTGGAGGCCATTTCACTGAACCCCGAGGGACCAGGAGACAAAGGGCAGAGGTAGGGGCCCTGGCACTGTGGTCCACGTGGGAGAGGTGACAGCAAGTGATGGAGCACTTAAAAGACTGCAGAGGGCAGGGACCACTTGGGTCTGCACTGCTAGAATATGCTCACTGGGGAGGGCTGCATCAGGAAGTGGCTCCCAGTACAGTCGAACTCCTGGCCAAACTCAGACCTGTACTTACCCAGCCACCACCCCTGAACCGGAACTGGACTCTCTCTTCACTGAGCACCCTGCCCCATGCCCTCTGGGTGGCCACAGGATAGGAACCACATACCTGTGGCTCCATAGAAGTTGAGGGTAGAAATGCTCTGCTCCCAAATGGCTTGGGAACTCCCAACCCCCAATCAATGACTGCTACAATCAACTCAGAGCCACGGGTACTGGTTCTTCCACCACTACCACGTCAGCCCAACAGGACAGAGGCAAGGGCTCAGAGACCCAAGCCACACTCCACAGTAAGGGGTAGGCTGGGGAAACCTCCAGAGGTGACAGGGGAGGTGAGGGGCCACATCACACTCCAGGCACAGCAGGCCAACAGGCCTCCTCTCACCCACAACAGAAGAGACTGGCTCTGAGGGGAAGTCCACACACCAGGGAGACTGTGGAGGGTCCCCAGCCACTCCAAAAAAGCCAATCCCCAAAACTGCCCCAGGCTAGAGTCAGACAGCTGGCTGGAGCTGGAAATTAATCATGTGAACCCAGCAAGACGCTAGGACTCGACTCGGCTTCCCAGGCAGGGGAGTCTGACTGAGCACACCCCAAACACACACTTAGAGCTGGATGGATGGGAGGTCTGTTTGGGAGACCAAGCTGCAATGACGGAAACAACAGATGCAGTTCACCAGGCACTGTGGCTGACAAGTTGTTAGGTGCCCTGGAGTAGGGTCTGACTCATAGCATCCTTCATAGGGTTTTCAACAGCTAATTGTTTTGAGATTGCTTCAGGAGTGGACTGATACATCCTTCTTTCATTTTTGTGCTGGGGATCAGACCCGGGTCCTGAGGAAGTGCAGAGCAGCACCCTACCAACTAAGCTAAACCCCAGCCCTGGCTGACAAGAGCGGGCTAAGAATTCCCATGGCTCTCCTGCCTGCTGACAACCAGAGTTGCACCGAGAGCAAGAGTCTGCCTACTGGGTGGGCCAGCAGGAGCTGCTGAAGCATGTCCACCACCACTATGCCCGATGTGGGGCAGGCTGGCTGCCTAGGGAGCCCCTCCAACCCTGGCAGGCCCAAAATGCAGGCTCAGCCTAGCATTGGGAAGACAGGGTTCCAAAAAGGCCAGGGCAAAAGCATTCACAGCTGGTCTTACTGGGAACAGCTAGGGGTTTCTGTGCCTCACAGCAGCAGCCTTCCCTGAGCTACGTACACTTCTAGCCGCCCAGCCCAGCCCAGCCCAGCCCTCTCCCCAGAAGCCTCAGCAGCTCACCATGGACCTCTCAAGGGCTGGCCCTCCCTCACTCCCTCCAGCAGGCCATGCACATGGTCCTGGGGTCCTCTGGGGTCCTCGGGTGAATGGTACAGCAAGCAGCCACACCAAGTCCAACAACAGCCGATGGGGCCTCCCTGGACAGAGTCGAGAGGCAGGCGGAGAGGCTTTTGAAGTTGGCTCCTCCAGAAAAGGAGGGAGGGAGCAGGAGAGGGAAGGGGAGGCCAGTAAGCCAGCCCTACCCCTCCCTCTCCTCACTCTCTATCCAATCCCATCAATTAACCTGCCCATGGAGCTCAGGAGCTGCCTGCTGGGGCAGATCCAGGGCTACTGTGGGTCTTGGATCAAGTCCTAAGCTGGAGGGAGAACCCACTCTGTCAAGGGGTAGGGATGCTCAGTGAGTAGAGGGTGGTGCAGGTTCCAGCCTAACAAGCAGGACCTGGTGGGCAGAACCTAAGTCCCTCCCCATGGCCACCAGCCCCACTCACTGACACAGACACAGTCCTGCCCTTGCAGGTCTGGGACATGGGACTTCCCGGGCTCCCATTGCTGGCTAAGCCTCATCCTTCCTGGACTGAGGGTTTTCCATAGGCGGGGAGGTCATGGTCCCAGGGCTGCTGCTCTGGCCCAGAACAAGAGCAGTGTCTGGAATGCAGCTCACCTCTAGCTGCTTGAAGCTCAACTTTCAGACAAAGGAAAGTTAAGGTACGCTTTCCCAGGGAGGGAGGCTGGCAATGCACACGAGTGTGACTACCTCAGAGAAACTGAAAAAGCCCCCCCCCCCCCCCCCCCGCCCACAGATGAGAAAGACCTGAACATGTGGACACTGCTCTGGACACTTCCACAGGCCCTGCAGGGAGCCTCATCAGAGTGGCCTCTGTGACCATGCCACTGCACTCATCAAAGGCAGGAGAAGAGCCGAGGAGGAGCAGAGGCCACCAGCAGCCTAAAGGCACCACCCAATCCTTGCCCTCTCCTGGGCCTGGTCTTCATCTGTAAGATAATTGGCTGGCTTTGGACCTTTGCTGGAGAGAGTTCCAGGGCTTCCTCATGCCTCCTAGGTTCCCATGAAAACACTCAAGAAACTCTTGCCACCATCCCTGAGGAGGGAAGGAGGGGCTCCCTGAGCCAGGATGCAGGTGACCTGCCCAGCATCACCAACCAGCAGCCCCTGCCCCACCCAGAGTGACCAGTCCCTTGCCCCCCTATCCTCAAGGCTCCTGGAACCAGAGGCAGGGCAGGTGCCTGCTGAGCCCCTCTTCACCCTAGGTATCCACAGGCGAGGGCTCCGATGGCCAACTCTCCCAGGGCTCTTCTCATCTGAAGAGCAGGCAGAGGACTAAAAGGCTAGCACAGGCCCTGCCTGCAGGAAGGCTTGACCAGGGGTCAGTGAGTGACCACCACCAAAGGCACCACAAGACACAAAGGGCCCGTGGGGCTCATCTCTTAACAAGGGCCCTTAGGAACAGCCTCTTGCGACAGCTTGGACTGTCCCTCACCCTCCCATGTGACTGTCTCTCTTCCCTGGCCAATCAGAGACTGTCTGCCCACCCTCCATACCAGCCACAACCTCCAGCCAAATGTCTCCAGCACAGCATGCACACTACCTTCCAAGAGAGCCAGCTGGTTCTTCAGTGAACACACACATCCACATGCACACAAAGCCCAAGGAAGTCCTTTACCCTCACACTGCTTAAAGGATGAGGAGAAGTCAAATTACAGTAATTTTCCACCTAGTGATGAAGACAGTTATAAGCATGTTAGCGTAAAATTGCTATGAATTGGCAAAAAAGATTCACCTGCAAAAGTGAGACGGTCTCGTACCAGTGACATTTTCATAGGGGCATGGAAAGCAGTGTGGAGTGAACCCTAGCACAGCTGGGATCTGCTATCTGCACTCATTTTCCAGAAGGCCCCAGATGTCCCTAGACTAAGACTGGATAACCCCTTACCCTATGGGCACAACTATGGGGGCTCATGCAACCCCATCATCCTATTCAGAGCCTGGTCCCCGTGTTACCTCTGATCTTCTGCCACAGATTCAATTCCTCTGCCCCCAACACTTCCACAGAATCTCAGCGAGTCCTGGCATCCCAGTCATGACTCTTGGTGCCTACAGGAGGCCTTTCCCAAACCACAGCTACAGAACCACCCCTCAGGTGAGGAGGCCAGACTAGGCAGCAAAAGCACAAGCCAGGGAAGGGCCCAGAGAAAACCAGCAGGATCCCAGCCGCACATGGCTCTATAAAAGTCTTTAATAGAAGGAGGACAGACAACCCAGGCCCTTGCAGACAGCACTTTGCCCTCAGAAGGTGTTCTTGATGCGGGCAGCCACCAGCACCAGGATCTCCCCGATCTTCCTCTGCCAGTTGGTGATGTCCTTAGACACAGCACACCACAGCTCCCCGTGCCGGGGCTCTGCATTCTCACAGCGCTTCCTCACCTCCTCCTGTTGCTCCTGGGAGACAGACCACAGGGCACTTCAGGCACGGCTCCTCCCATGCTGTATCCTGAGCTGCATCTGCCCCTGGAGACCTGGTCTCAGCAGGGATTAAGATAGGCCCTCCTCTTGGGAAGCATGGCCCCTAAGTCAGTACATCTGTGTACCACACTGAGTTAGACTACCTAACTCTGTGCCTCACACAGGGCCCCAAATCTACCACCTCTGAATGAGGCATTCCCCAGACTCAATGGGGTCTGGCTACTTCCAGTGAGAACCTCAGGACACCCTGGCCACACTCTGACCCATAGGAATTACTCCAGCAAGGCCCAGCTGGGGAGAGGTTGCTGCCCAGGCTCCCCTGGAACACCAAGAAGGCACAGCCAACTCCATTCCTATTTCTAGTGTGACCTCAGGTCTCAGTCACCAGGCTACCCATTCAAATAAGCTCAAATACCCCTTACAATGGGCCAAGCAGTGAAACAGGAGGCTCCAACAGAGAATAGCTGTGGAGGAAGACTGCTGCTGTGCCCCCACCCACCTACCCAGCGCCAAGGGGTGCTGGTCTTGGCTACCTCCTGGTCCCCCAGGGACTGGTGGAGCTCCCTGCAGTCTCAGAAGCCTGAGGAACAGACAGGCAGGCACTGTGCCCAGGGAGCCCCTCACCTCGGTGCCATGCTGCAGCTCAAACTTGTAGAAGAAGGCCCAGGCATCCCCCAGGTCTGAGTCAATCTTCACTGTGCGGTGGAACCACTCCCGGGCCTTGGTGATCTTCCTCTCGCTCCAGAACAGCCTGCGGTGAGAGAAGGGTGGCAGCACTCAGAGTAAGGGGCATGGCTATGGGAGTCACCGGGGCCACTCGCACCTAGCAAGCCCTGGCACCTGCCACAGGAAGGCCTGTGCAACAGGCCTGGGCTACCTGGAGGTCACTCCAGACTGTCCACCAGCATATTCTGGTGTCTAACCACACTGCTCCTTAAAACAGAGCACTCACTCTTCTTAAGATCTTCAACTCCTTAAAACTGTTACTTTCCTCTAGGTCAAATACAAGGAGATGAAACTAAACCTGGCAAAATGCTAAATGAAGGCTCTGACTGGGGCAAAGTGTGGCATTTTAGCTCGCTCCTCAATAAGACCCTTGCTGAACCAGTTTGCCCTGTCCAGCCCCGTGTAACAACCCAACCAAATATTAAGAAGGTGGGCTTCTGATAGGCATCAGGGACCTGGGCCTGCAGCTCCATGGACCTTGGACCATAGCACGTATGCCTGTTGTGCCTAGGACTCACAAGACACCTGAAAACCACCACAAGAGGAGCCAGGCTGGAAGCCAAGAGTGTGGACTAGCAGAAACCAAACTGGGGTGTCTGTGGCACCCCTCCCCCACCCAGTGGTGAGTGCAGGATGCAAGGATGGATGGTAAGGAGGATGATATGGCATGATGTGGTGGCCACTGGCAGCCCCAGGACTTGGGGCTGCTGCCTCCCACCCTTAGCCCAGCCTCCTTTGTAGCCAGAAGGATCAAGGCAGCTGTCATATAGCTAACCCCATTCCAGATGGCTGTTTGGGCTGCTCCCAGGTACAAAAAGAATAATTTCATGCTCTGATAACTTGATTGTTTTTTAAGCCTTGTGGTGTTCTTAATTGCTTGGTGTTAGATAAACTATGATTTAGAGAGCACAAACTCAGATAGCAGACACATGGAACAATAGCTTGGGAATAGCAAGGAGGAATATATTTACTTTAGCAAAGCCTTTTATAAGTTTTTATGGCTGTCCCTATCTGAGGGCCACACTTACGTTACTTGGGAAGGAGGAGGCACAGGGCAAGAGGGAGGAGGCCCAGGCAGGCACAAGCTGGGCTCTGAGAGGCTGACCTCTTCTGCTGGAGCAGTAGGTATTGAGCAGAAGCCCAGGCAGCATGGTGACCTGAGACCTAGTGCCGCCCAGAGGAGAGCTAGACTAGCTCCAGGAAGGCTCTGCTCCAAGCATCATCAAGGGGGAGTTAAGATCCCATGCTATGAAGTCACTAGCCAACCTCCTTGTCCCCTAGAAACCTTGTTCTGAGATATGGACATCTCTGCCCTCTAAGACACCCAGATTAGACCTGGGGTTGTTCTCAGGATCACAGAACTCAAAAGTGTCTGATTTCTCTGCTTAGTGCAATGTAAACAGATTTCTTGGCTGAAGCCCCTTGAGCCAAAGGGGCTTTGTTACTTAAATTTTGGGTGGAAGAACACCAAAGACTATGTCTCTGTCATGTAAACAAGGATGCATGCCATAAAGGAGCAGTCCTACCAGAAGCCTGGGACTAAGGAAGGGCCAAAGCATCAAGAAGGCCCAACAAGGGGAGTGACCTGAACAGATGCCTAGGTGATATGGGCAGCACATGTCTTGGGGCCTCTGGGCAGAAACACAGTCCCAGAAGGCTAACGTGAAAGCTGCAGCAGCTGGTGACCAAGGAGCTCATCCTTCTCCCAGCATGACTCTCACAGCTAAAGAGAAGCAGACAGACAACAGCAAAGGGGCCCAGAGGGTTTCCACTCACTTGGCCACAGCCAGGAGCACATGGGGGTCATGCTCACACTTCTTCAGGGCATCCACGCTCTTGGTCTTTCTTTGGGGCCTTGCCTCAAGGAAGACAGCTTCAGACCACAGGATACCTGAAGTCAGAAACAAAGATCTGCCCTAAGCCTCACCTCTGGTCTCAGACACATGCCTGTCCTATACAGGCTGCCCTGAGAGGGGCCTACTTATGGCCAGCAAAGACTGGATAGTGTTTTGGACAGTGACAGAGGCATCAATAGCCTTTAAAGTTTCATTCCTACCAACTCAGGAAAATGCTGATCGCAAAGGCAGACATGGTGGTACATGCCTGCAAGCCCAACACCCAGGAGGTTAAAGCAGGAAGTCTGAGAGTTAAAAGTCTAGCTTGGGCTGTAAAATGAGACACTGTCTCAAAAAACAAATAAATGATAAATAAAAAAGAGGCTGGGGGTGCAGCTCAGTGATAGAGCATTTGCGTGGCATGTACAAGGCCCTATGTTCAACCCCCTAGTACTGAGCAATAAACAAGTAAGTAAAATTAAAAATAAATAAAAGCATGAGATAACCTAAACAGCCAACGACTGGCCAGCACCTGAGAGGATGCTACAGGCACATCTATGAAACCACCAGAAATTCATATTCTGGAAAATTCAATGAAAATCAAAAATTGTCATAGAAGCCAGGCGCAGTGGCATACACCTGTAATCCCAGCAGCTCAGGTGGCAGAGGCAGGAGGATTTCAAGTTCAAGACCAGAGGCAGTCTGCATAATTTAGCCAGACCCTGTCTCAAGAAAGTAAAAAAAAAAAAAAAAAAAAAAAAAAAAAAAAAAAAAAAAAAGGGCTGGGGGTGCAGCTCAGTGGCATAGCACTTGTAAGTGCGAGGCCCTGGGTTTGATCCCCAGTACTGCAGGGGGAAGAAAAAAAAGTAAAATAAATAAATAAATAAATAATTCCCACAGAATTTTTAGCTTTAAAAAAAAGTGTAACACGGCATACACCTGTAATGCCAGCCCTCAAGAGGCTGAGGCAGGAGGATTTGATTTCTAGGCCAGCCTGGGCTACACAGTGAGATGGCGTCTCCTAACAATAACCACCACCACCACCACCACCGATCTTTAAAATAAATAAATGAATAAAAGTACAACACTAAATATACAGTATATAGTATGACTTTAATTCCATGTAATAACAGAGGCTGTAATACTACAAACAAGTAATAGCAGGGATTTTTGAGTAGTGGGCCTAGACGCAGTTTTTACTCCCTTAACTCTAGTTTTCTTTATGCTGCACATGTATTCCTTATATAGTTGGAGTAAAATAATAAAAGTTAAATCTTTTTTATTGCATGAAACAAAACTAGAGAGTTTATTAATTACTTTAGGTTTAAGCATGGGCATTTGGAGAAAAAAAGAGATGCTAAAAAAGTAATAATAATATACATCCAAGACAGGAACACAGGCCTCTTACAAGACAGACTAAAGGTTAAAGTCTGAAAGAAAAAGAAATGATAGCACTGTACAACCTAAAATCAAACTCTCTCATGTTGACACTGGAGTTCTATTCCCAGTGTCTTACTGACCAAGCAAGAACAGTGACGCTAGACTGAAAAAGGTCATGCATGTCTTAGCAGAGCCTGCTGGAAGCCGACCCCACTCTTTCACAAGGTCCTTCTATCCCACACTTGGAGAGCCAGGGAGCCTTACCAGAACTGGGGCACTCCTGTAGAGCCTTGGCCATGAGCGTGCTGGCGATATTCTTCAGCCCTGCCCGGTACTCCAGTCGCACAGACTCCAGCCTGTGGAGACAGGACAGGATGTCCACGCCCCATCTGCCCACAGCATAGCCAGCCTGGCTGGCAATGACAGCTTCTAAGAGCCTTGCTATGAAGGCTCCTGACTCCATAGCAGCAGTAGCTGGGACCTCATTCTCCAAGAAGAACTTTGTCCACCAGAGGTAGTGGCACTGACGCCATAGCCAGTCAGGCCCAGGCAGCTGTCCTGGCTGAGCCCTTGGATCCCCACACAATCCAGACGCAAGTAAAGACACCAGAACAACTACAGGCCAGACTGGGGAGTAAGTGCCATAACTCAAGACACCCGACAGCAGACCTTCAGCAGTGTCTTCTCTCACCCAGACATCACTCTGAGCTGGACTCTACAAACTATTCCTGGCAAACTTTTTTCTTTGAGACACCACCTGGCTATGTAACCCAGGCTGGCCTTGAACTTGTGATTCCCCTGCCTCAGCCTCCCAAGTGCTGGGATTATAGGCATGTACCAACATGCCTGTCCCCCTGGCAAACTTCTGCACATTCCCCAAGGCCTTGGCTGGGCCACCTCCTCTGTGGAATCTGCTCATTCAGCTTTGTCTCTCAGCATCAATGCCCCACTTCCTCGGTGCCCTCTATCAGAGGCCCATCCACCATCTAGGCCCAGCTCTCCCAAGGCAGGGACCAGGACTCCTTACAGAGGCTGGAATCTGCTGCCCCACCCCTAAGAAGCCTACCTGGGGGGGGCTGGGCCAACAGCCCAGGACTCACCATAGCCCGGGGTTCTTTGGGTTTTTCAGACGAGACTTCTCTAAAATGGCTCGTGCTCGGGTCAGCTGCCCAATTTTTTCCTCCAGCCGTGAGAGCAAGAGCCACAGGGGCGTGGAGTGAGGGCACTTCTTCAGCTGCAGCCAACACATCAAGTAAGAGGAGCTCAGGGGGATTGTGACAGCCTTGGCTGGCTCTACCCGAGAGCATCTGAGGGCTGTCTAGAGTCATGCACTTCATGCCCTCACGTGGGGGTTACAGACATAGCTGTGCTGTGTACACATGCACACAGGCATTTACAGGTTTACTGTGGTTGTGCTGTGTACACGTGCAGGGTTTTGTATGTATGTGGTTGTACCATGCATGTCCATGAACAGGGTATTTCACACCTGCAACTGTGCTACGTACATGTGCATACCACATGTATACATTTCCTTAGCTTTGGGTGTACCACACCCAGCATGTCCTAAGTGTAGAGTTTGCAGCTTTGTAGGACCCACAGTGAGGAGACCAGGATTTCATTCTGAGCCCACAGTTCAACCACTGACCAGTAACCCTTCAATTCTGCTCAGAGGTGAGGGGCAACGACCAGTGGCAGGGTGCTAGGTTCCCTGAGTCTAGCTGGCTATAGCCAGGAGTCCAGCAAAGGCTCACCCCCTGGCTGTAGGCCTCCCGAGCCTTCTCCATCAGCTCCCCCTGCTCCTCAATCTGCCCCTTCATCATCCACAGTTTAGGGAAGTCCTCGTAGTGCTTCAAGGCCTCCTCACACAGCTCCTGCGCAGCTGCGATGTTCCCCAGCACCCACTCCAGCTTCACAGACTTCATGAACACCTATGAGTCAGACATGCAAGGTCAGATGGGACTTGCTCTCACAGCACTCAACACCTGTCTGGACAGGAAGCACCTTCATGACACAAGCTTCATATTGCAGCTCATCATAAACTTTCTCAGAACTCTTTCATGTACACAAAGATTAGAATAAAAATGTTTTTTTCTTTTTTTTTGGGTGATAGTTGGGAGTTGATTGAACCCAGGGCCTTGAACATACTTTGCAAGTGCTCTACCATTGGGCTGCACCCTCAATCTATTTTTTTTTAACTGGAAATTTTTAATGTACACCTTAACGTGATTCATTCTGACATGCTTTTCATTGTGACAATTTCCATATATGCATTTTGTTGTACATTGTACGTATAAGTCCCCCCTTACCCTCTTGTGTGCTTCCTCCCCCCGACCCACCCCCTCACCAAAGACTTCTCTTTCATTTACTTGTCTTTTTATGGTAATATTTTTCTATATATCTTTGTGTTCCAGTTCTTTTTCTGTAGTGAACTTTTTTTTTACATTGTCAGAACTATTACATGAATTTTCTAGACCATCTATAATAATACCATTCTTGGCTTTTTTTTTTAATGTTCCACCCTTTGTATAGGATTTTTTCCTTCTAATAATTTTGATTCAGCTCCCACATATGAATGAGAATTTGGGGAATTTCTCTTTCTGAGCTTGTGTTCGTTCACTTAAAATAATTTTCTCCAATTCTATCCATTTTGCTGCAAATCGCATTATTTCATTTTTTGCTTCAATCTATTTTTTTAATTTTTTTATCTTGAGTCAGGGTCTTGGTAATTTACACTGGTTGCCTCTGGCCTCAAACTGTGATCCTCCTACTTCTGCCTCCCAAATCACTGGGATTACAGGCATAAGCCATCACTCATGGTTGAAACAAATGCATTTTAAAGCCTAGTAAAAACAAGACTGGGCTATGGCCTCATCTCACTCCTTCCTGGCATGTGACCCAGGCACTGTGTCCGCATGTGCACATGAAGCACCCTGATGGCCCCACCCCACCCACCACTTACACGAGCTGTAGGTGCGCTGCTCCGTGCCTTGGCCAGCAGCCTCCGGGCACGCTCATACTCATTATTCTCTGATTCCAGCTTCACGGCTGCCAGCCAGATCTCTTCACTGTTGGGGTTGGCCTAGAGGGCAAGCACAGCAGTGTCAAAAAGGATCAACACAAAAGTGACCACGGCTAGATCATACTTAATCAAAAGCAGGTAGCCTGGGAACCAAGATGAGCCTTATTCTGTTGCAGAACTAGTGAGGTCTAAGCTTTGCCCAGGCTATAAGATGGCAGGACAGACTCTAGCCAAGAAACCCACAAGTCTGTTTTCATCTGTTACAGAGGCAAGGGTTCCATAGCATGTGACCTGCAATGATGGTGCTTGCAGAGCCACCCTTTTTTAGGACCCACTCAAATCCCGAGTGGGTCACTTACATCCTACATGTGTGGACCTGCTATACTCAACCTCACCACTAACCCTCAGTCAGCCACCCTAGTGTGTTCATGTGGGCCAAGGGTGTCACTGATGGGAAAGAAAGGGTTCACAGCCAGAGTCCAGGGGGCATGCAAGTGGTCCCCTCAGAGCCTCCTTAGACTTGGTGCTCATGGAGCCTGATCAGCACAGCCACCTAATGGTCTTCTGTAAGAATGGCCATGTCACAGGCCTGATGAGCAGCCCATGGTGACAGGCAAAGAATAGTACTTCAGGAGACCTGGCCTACAACAGCATGAGGGACAACAGCTGTCAGTACCTATGTGGAGGAAGAACACCATCCACTCTACACCAGATCATTGTCATCAGCTCCCACATTCTCTCCAGGAGTCAACTGGGAGCAAAAGGCTGATCCAGGCCAGTCTCACAGGTGGCCACTTAGGAAGGACAAACATTATTACATTAACCTGGACTACAGCAGCAGCCTAATATTTATACAACACCATATAATTTGTTAAAAGGTATGTCATGAAGCCATCTAACACTCATGCTGTCATAAAATATTAGAATATTGTGTGTGACAATAAAGTACTTAAAAAATGCTGCATCCCCCACAACAATCAGGCACAGTAAGGCCTGGCGAGCACAGCTGCCTGAACGGAGCTCCACTCATACTGGGGCCTTGAGGCACCACGTGGCCCATGTGTGACCATGTTTTGGAACATCTGGCCTGTGGTCACACTGAGTGGTGGGGACCAAGAGGTTAGTGCTCCTGCCTGGGCTGCTCTTCCTGCCCTTGGCCCTGGCTCCCCACAGAACCCAAGGCTGGATCTGCACACATGGCTCCCCACATAGGTGGCCTCTCACCCACCTGGAAGGCCAGGGCCAAGATGCTCCTTGCTGCGGGAACATCTCCTGCTAGCCATTTGGACTTGGCACCCATGAGCCACAGCACCTCTGCCTTGGGGCAGTGGGCCACTGCCCTCTGCAGAAGCGCTTCCAGAGACTCCCTGCAAGATAGAGGCATGGTCACCAGGGTCGGGACCATAAACCAGAGTACACATAGCACAGCATCACAGCCCTGGCATGGGCACTGAAAAGACAGTTACCACTCCAAAGTTCTGCACTTATAAATGATTTACCAGATTTTACGATGGGGAGAGTGTGGGGAAATCTTTCCTCTCCATAAAGGTTCTAAAATCAACTACTGAAGACAGTTCTACAAAGCAATGCATTGTTTAAATAGCACAGCCTTTTATTGCCATATGTCCTAAAGGTAGTGATAACATGGCAGTCTCACAACAGGGAAGGCCTTTTCATCTCGAACCGCAGAGGACACCCTGAAGATTAGGGTCTTGAGTCTGTTTTTTTGGCATCCCAAAAATGGTCTTATTGGAAGGTGATTTTAGGTCACTAACTGAGCAAGAAGACTGTCAGGCTTAGGTATTTGGTGTGAAATCCCTGGACCCTGTGGTCACTGCCTACACTGCCTATTGGTCATGCCATCTTCATAGACAACTCCTATGGACCTCAGGATGCTCAGCAACAATCCCAAGAGATCACAAAGAGCCCACCACACAGAATAAGGTCTAATGGGGCAACACGATGCTCCCCAGAGGCTCAGACTTCACGCCCTAAGGTTTCCCTTTATCATTTTGTGAGCCAGCCCAGTGAACAAAGCAGAATTGTGGCAGGGAATGGACCAAGGAGCCACTGAATAGGCAGCAGCGCACACCTAGGCCATGGGTCATAAGGTCTCAACCTACACCTCGAAGGAGAGTGTCTTGTCCTGCATATACTTGGGACTTAGATCGCCACAGATAATCTATAGGGTAAGCCATCAGGGTCATTTCAAAATGTCCCATGTTGCTGGGTGCAGTGGCGCACACATGTAATCCCAGCAGCTTGAGAGGTGGAGGTAGGAGGACCGCAAGTTCGAGACTAGAGGCAGTCTGCATAACTTAGCAAGACCCTGTCTCAGAAAGTTAAAAAAAAAAAAAAAAAAAAAAAAGGGCTGGGGGCACAGCTCAGTGGTCCAGCACTTGCAAAGCATATAGGCGCAAGGCCCTTGGTTCAACCCCCAGTACTGCAAAAAAAAAAAAAAAAAAAAAAAAAAAAGTCCCATGTTCCCTTAACAGGTTAAAACTCTGAAACATTGAGCCACCTGGCAGGGTGGAAAGAGGCCCTGAAAAGACTGACATTAAACAATGCTAGAAAAGAAAAGAAACAAGGTCTTAACTTTCCCAGCTGCAGCCTGGGTGACACCAGCAAGGCCAACCTCATCCAACATGGCAGCAGCCCAAGGAGTAGCCAAGGACCCAGGAGGGGACAGATGGAGAGTGCCTGGGGACATGAGCCTGATGCTCTGTAGAGTTGCTAATGCATTTAAAACAAGAAATTGCAAGGCCTAATTGAATCAGTGTTTATAGCCAATAAGGCAGACCCAAAAAGTTTTTTCAATTAAAGAGGACAATTAAAGAAAATTGTCGAGGACCTCCTCTGAGCACAAGAACAGGCCCAACACAGACCCAGCAGAGTAAATGGAAACAGCTGAATGTACCCAGATACGACACCACCCACTGCTGAAGCTAGTACCTAGGCACAAACCATACTGCCTCTGGCCTGCAGCCAAGCACTCCTATAGCCACTGGGCACTAGAGGAACTTGGGCAGGACAGGTCTCCCTGATGCTTCAGTTTCTCAACTACAAAACTGATACAACATGCACACCTATAATCCCGGCGACTTGGGATGCTCAGGCAGGAAGATTGCAAGTTAAAGGCCAGAGGCAGCTTGTGCAATTTAGCAAGGCCCTCTCTCAAAAACAACAAAAAAGGGCAGAGTGAAGGTCTAGAGGTTTTAGCTCAGTGATAGAGCAGTGGCCTAGCATGTGGAAGACCCTGGGTTCAACCCAGTAGTGGGGGTGAGGGGGAAGTGATAATCCTATTATCGAAGGGCTATAAAGACCAATCTAGTGGCAAAGTCCACAAGCCATAAAAGCTTCTGCCCTTACCATGACCTGTCTCATTAAAGAAGGCCAGACCTAAACTATGGCATTTTAGGTCTCTGGGAAATTGAGGTTTAACCAGCACACAGGGCAAATGGGTCCCATCACATACCTGGTGCCATGGTTCTTCTCAAAGTATGCAGCTCGTAGCCACACACTCTTCTTGCTGGGGAACACTTGCAGGGCATAGGCATAGATGGCTCGTGCACACTCCAGGGCATTGTGGGCCACACACTAGAGCAGAGAGACAGCCATGAGGGGTAACCCAGCACTGCCATGGAGCAAATGATATGACACCCCTCCTAGGCTCTTAGGATTCTCAGCATGATACCTGCTAGAAAGTACAACAATGGCAATTGATCCAATTATAACTACAATCAAAGACAAGGACATAAACACTGAAACAAGCGTGTGGGGCTGCTTGTTGGCCTCATGATTTGCAAGAGGAGCTGGTGAAAGGATCACCAGTCACCATCTGCAGAATGAAGGGCACAGGGACACACACACAAGCTGTGAGATACAGCTGCATTCATGTACGCTTTTTTTAAAAAAAATCTTTGTATAGCCGGGTGCGGTGGCACATGCCTATAATCCCAGCGGCTCGGGAGGCAGAGGCAGGAGGATCGCAAGTTCAAGACCAGAGACAGTCTGCGTAACTTAGAGAGACCCTGTCTCAAAAAAAAAAAGTAAAAAAATGGGCTAGAGGTGCAGTCAGTGGTCCAGCACCTGCAGAGCATGCAAGCACGAGGCCCTGGGTTCAACCCCCACTACCGAAAAAATAAATAAAAAATCTTGGTATAGTATGTATTTTCCATTGTAAAAGTTAAGCCCCCAAGAAACCTGTACAAGTGAACAGAGAAGAGTGAAAAGCAACCACCTCAACAGAGCCACCCCAGACACCACTCTGCTTCCTCTAGGCCTCCTCTACATTCAAAAGTGATTTTTTATTTTTTAAATATTTTGGCAGTAGTGGATGGCTGAACCCACAGCCTTTCATATACTTTGCAAGTGTTCTGCCACCAAGCTGCACCTCTAGCATCCTTTTGTAAATTTTTTATCTTGAAACAGGGTCTCTCTAAGTTACACAGGCTGCCTCTGGACTCAAACTTGCAGTCCTTCTGCCTCCGCCTCCCAAGTAGCTGGAATTACTGTACCCGTCTTCCAAAAGTGATCTTAAAAGTGACTGGTAACATCAAACAACAAAACTAAAAAGCCAGTCATCACGCACACTGCATCCCAGAGTTAGCTTAACTGATCTCTTACAATGACCAAGACAGCTGGAGACTCGCTGAACAGGCTCACACAGCTATTCTCAAGCAGCCTGACAAAGGACCAAAAGCTGTCCCCAAAAGAAATTGCTGCCCTCCACACACTGCAGATACTTCAAGTATTCTTATATCAAGAATGGGTTTGCATCTGGAAGTGAGTGAAAGGACACTAGGGAGAGAGACAGAGACCAAGTTTTGCAACTGTAAATGTCAAAATGGCCTGAGTGGAACAGCACTCACAGCTTGGCATGCCCTGTAGGAAAGGCCCCTGACTATTCAAGGCCCCTTCTCAGGTAGACACATGCTTTCCTAGAGAGGAATGCCAGCAAGCCTGCCAATGTTCAAGGACCCATAGCATATGTAGAAAAGGGTGTGAAGGACAGGGAACAGGGGTAAGCCAAGATCTCCTTGCTCAGGATTGATGCCTCCTATGTCATGTGGTCTCACTCTGATCACCACAGAAATGAGAAAGAGCCCTGCCTTGGGTGTTATGTCCTGACCATGAGTGTCCAGAGGGTCAGACCCTAGACAGAGCAACATGCACACCTAATCTTGTCTATGCTTTTCTGTGTGGTTGCTGATGAAAGCAATGAGAGTCAGTTGTAAAGCTTTTAGATCACCCCCATAGCCTCGTCTGATGTTTACAACAGCCTGCAGCATCGAGTGATGGTACCCAGGATCTTGGGATGGCCAGGCCAGGCACAGGGTGGGAAGGAGCACTAGGAGAGCACCCCATACTTCCAAGTACACCAGAAACATCAGCTCTCATTCCTATATCACAAAATACTTTGTAAAACAGCTGAGTTTGCCCCAGTAAATGAGAATATAACAATAAAAAATGAGCTGGGAACTGTGGGACACAGGTAATCCTAGTACTTGGGAGGCTGAGAGAGAAGATTCCAGAGAGAGAAGATTCCTATATCACAAAATACTTTGTAAAACAGCTGAGTTTGCCCCAGTAAATGAGAATATAACAATAAAAAATGAGCTGGGAACTGTGGGACACAGGTAATCCTAGTACTTGGGAGGCTGAGAGAGAGATTCCAGAGAGAGAAGATTCTGAGGGCAAAGGCAGCCTGCATAACTTAGTGAGACTCTGTCTCAAAATAAAAAATGTAAAAGGGGCTGGGGGTGTGGCTCAAAGGTGGAGTACATGCCTACTAGCATGCAGAGGCCTCAGGTTCAACCCCCTAGTACGAATAAAAGAAAGAAGGGGGGAGGGGCAGGCGCAGAGAAGTGCCAGATGTGTAGTACACACCTCCAACTCCAGCATTTAGAAGGCAGAGGAAGCAGGATCATGAGTCTGAGGCCAACCTGGGCTACACAGTGAGATTCTATGTCAAAAGAAAAACTGATGCAGTTCTTGAAGTTCTCCTACATTTTTTTCTGTGTAAGGCAATGTCCCTGAAGGCCTCAAAGTTTGCTGAAAGCATTAAGCAAGGCTATAACTCTGTATCAGAATAAAGAGGGCTCTACAACCAGGGCCTGAATTCTTTCATATATGAAAAATTTTTCATTCAAAGCAAAGGCTATGTTTATTAAATTGTTCTTTATACTTTTTTTTTTTTAAATCTAAACCCATGCACTGAGCTATACCTCCAGTCCCAACAAGATAAAAACCATTACCAGGGCTAGGGGTGCAGCTCCATGGTAGAATGCTTGCAAAACATGCATGAGGCCCTGGGTCTAATCACTTAGTACCAAAACAAACAAATAAACAAACAACAACAACAACAACAAAAAACCATGACCAGCGTCCTACCTTTCAGCTCAAAGAATGCAGTGTACTTTAGCACACACAGGCCATCTACAGGCCAAAGAGCCAGTGCGTAAGCTCTGCACCATAATGTGTGGGACTTGAAATGCTGGGCTCAAGGGCTTCATACAGAAATGCCAGATGTGGACCATAATCCCAAAACTAAAGGAGTCCTTAGTTTACCCAGGTATAAAAGAGTGAGCACAAACATCAGTGAAGGAGAACAGAAAGCTCTCCATTACTGTGCAATTCTAACCAAAACTCCAAGGAAATTATTTAAAGGCTGGGGGTGCAGCTCAGCAGTACAACACTTACCCAGCATGTGCAAGACTCTGGGTCTAATCCCCAGAACTGTCCCCCCAAAAGGAGCTAGGTAAGGTAGTACACCCCTATAATCTCAGCAAAGGGGTGGCTGAGGCAGGATAATCTCAAATTCCAGGCCAACCTGGGCTACATAACAAGACCCTGTCTTGAAAACAAACAAAAAAGTAAAAAGACACAGTATTTAAAAAGTCACTGCTTGACAAACATCATAGTAATCACCAATTCAGCCAAAAACATCATTAACAGATCCTCAAACTAGTGATGAGTCAAAATCAGATGAAGACAGAGTACACCGGTAACCTGTGAGTTCCTCCTCATGGATGCTTACAAATCACAAGAAGACAGCAGGTGTAGGAGAAATCTAGCACCTGCAACCTGGACGAGCTGGTCAGAGCGGACATGCATCTCTATAGGACACACAGGAAGACCTGGCAGCCTGCCAAAGACACACCCTTAACCCAGCCATGAGCGTACATCACAGAGACCCAGGTCAAAGAGGATTCTGTGAAACTACTGGCCTATAGTCCTGAAAAACTCAGACATAGGCTGGGGATGTAGTTCAGGAGTAGACTGCCTGCCTAACACACACAAGGCCCTGGGTTTAATCCCAAACACCACAAAAAGTAATAATAAACAAACAAATAAATAAAAGACACTGAGACAATAGGTGAGATCTGAATAAGGTCTGCAGGCTCTGCATTAGCACTGTACCATCACTATCCTAACCTTGACAACTTGCGCTATGGTGGTGAGCAAGAATCCCTCCTTTACACACACACTAGTGAGTGGGAGGAGGCAAAGGGCAACACATCTGCAACCAACTCTTAATACAGAGAAACAACTTGGTGTGTGCACACACATATGTGAAGATATCGACAAGGCATATATATGGTAAATGGATAAATTTGAGTGATCAGGTGAAGGATATATAAAAATTCTTTGCAGTTTTGCACTATACCTGTATGTCTGAAGTTATCTCTGTTTCAAAACAAAAAGATAAAGAGGGGGCCGTATCTGTATTAAATACCTTAAACATACTTACTGAATTGATGCTATTATCTTTCCTCTGGAAACCTATTCACAGGAAATAATCTGAAAGGAGGCAAAAGCTTTGTATGCAAAATGTCTTCTGAAATAAAATTTGTAGCAGAAACCAGGCAATGGAACAGAATCCCATGTCATTAGGGTAAACAGTTAAGAGTCACCATCCAACCATGCCCAGCTCCCAGATCAGTTCATGTACAGTGTAGCCTTGGGTAACCTACAAGCCTCCTTGTCTATTTAGTAAATACTCAAGACATTAGCTCTTCACTGAAACTCAGGTTTGCAAAAGATTGCCGTCCTTACAATGCAACTGTGTTTAAAATAAGTGTATCAGGAAGCTTTTTAAACAGCTCACTAGCCTATACAACTTGCTATTCCTTGCAGAGGCTCCAGATCAGGGACAAATGCCCACACAGCCAAACTCACGCTGTCTGCATCTTCCATCCAGGTGTGCTTCCGATCTTCCTCCTCAATCCCAATACCAATCACAGCACGCATGACTGCCTGGCAAGTGGCCACACTCCCTGCCCTGTCACACTCCTCAGCATCCTGAAAGATAGACACAAAAGCTCTGTGTTTTGAATTTTGAAGCCAGCAAATTAAATGTTTATTGAATCCAAGCACAGTGGTGCACATCTATAATCCCAGCAACTATGGGGACTGAGGTAGGAGGATTGTGAATCTGAGGCCAGAGGCAGCCTATTTAGCTTAGTGAGTCCCTGTTGCACAAATAAAGGGGCTTGAGGGAACAGTTCAGTGGTAGACCTCTTGCCTAGAATGTGTGAGGCCCTGAGTTCAACCCCTAGCACTGAAAAAAAAAAAAATTAGCAGACAAGCACATTAAAATAATTATCATAACTGTTCTCAAGGGCTATGGATATAGGTTAGTGATAGTGGTAGAGTACTTGCCTAGCATGCACAAGGCCCTGAGTTCAATGACTCACACCTCAAAAGTAATAGTAAGAGCTTAAAAGGTAGCTCAGTGGTAAAGCACTTGCCTAGCATGTGCAAAGACCTGAGATTGACTCCCATCACTGCAAAAATAAATAAATACTCTTTATTTTTCAAAAGTTAGAGATACGGGAGAAAGATGACCAAAATTACATTTCTAAAAATGAAAATTCCAGGTCAATTAGACAAGAAATGAAAAGGCATTCACGCTGGAAATGTAATAAAACTATGTTTGCAGATGACAGGCTCTTGCATGTATGTAGAAAATCCTAAAGAACCCACTAAATACAATTACAACTAATTGGTTCAGCAAGGTCATAGAACACAAAATCAATATACAAAAACCAACATCAAAATAAAATTAAGAAAATGAAAATTGATATATAAAAAATGCTCAATTAAGGCCAGGCGCGGTGGTGCATGCCTGTAATCCCAGCAGCTTGGGAGGCAGAGGCAGGAGGATCGCAAGTTCGAGACCAGAGGCACTCTGCATAACTTAGAGAGACCCTGTCTCAAAAAGTAAAAAAATGGGCTGGAGGTGCAGCTCAGTGGTCCAGCACTTGCAGAGCATGCAAGCACAAGGCCCTGGGTTCAACCCCCAGTACCGAAAAAAAAAAAAAAAAAAAAAAGCTCAATTAAACTTAGTGAAGAAGGAACAATATAAAGAGCAGAAAGAAGTAGGGAGGAAACTAACAGAGGGAATTGAAGACTGGGGAAGAAGGAATGGGAAGGAGAGTCAATGTGGAGGGATGAATGGGGAGAGGACAATCTCAATGTAAACAGCTCAACTTCATAAGTATATTGGGATGAATGGGGAGAGGACAATCTCAATGTAAGCAGCTCAACTTCATAAGTATATTGGAAAAATAGGGGAATATAACTCAAATAAGCATTTGAGTTTTACTGCATATTAGCCATAAGGCTCCATAAACTTTGTGGGTTGATGTTGCCAGAAGTGATATAAAGGATGCATAATGGGAAAAATCAGTGCTGTACTACTCTGTATCCTATCATCATTTACTAATAAAGGGAAAAAAATTAAGAAAATGATTGCACTTATAACAACATCAAAAATAGCAAAAGAGGGTCGGGCATGGTAGTATACACCTGCAATCCCAGCACCTAAGAGACTGAGGCTGGAGGACCATAAGTTAGAGGCCAGTATGGGCTATACAGCGAGGTTCTATCTCAAAATAAACAAACAAAACCAAATTAACAAACAAAAACAGCTGCCAGAAATTAAAAAAAAAATTTGCACATTTTGTACAAATGAATGAAGATGGCACCAGACCGTTCACTGGAATAATACACATGAGAAGCCACTAGTACAGTGTCTCTGAAATACTAAAAGAAAAAGTGGATTTTATACCCAGCAAAAATACCTTTCAAAACATAAGGAGAAAATAAAGACTTTCCAGATACATAAAAACTGACAACTTATATCAGCAGATCTGCACTATAAGAAATGTTACAAGAAGTCCTTCAGGCAGAAGAAAACACCAATTGTTGGAAACCTTGAGCATGAGGAAGGGAGAGCATCAGAAATGGCAACAACAAGCCAGACACAGTGGTGCCCTCTGTAACCCCAATGACTTGGGAGGTGGAGACAGGAGGATGGCAAGTCCCAGGCCAGAGGCAGCCTGTGTAACTCAGCAGCCTGACTCAAAATAAAAAATAAAAAATGTGTTGGGGGTATAGTTTGGTGGTAGACCACTTGCAAAGTATGTTTGAATCCCTGGGTTCAACTCCCAAGTACCACAAAAAAAAAAAAAAAAAAAAAAAAAAAAAAAAAAAAAAAAAAAAAAAAAAAAAAAAAAAAAAAAAAAAAAAAAAAAAAAAAAAAAAAAAAAAAAAAAAAAAAAAAAAAAAAAAAAAAAAAGGAAACATGGCACAAGGACCAAAGACATGGAGGGGCTGGACTTCCACGGTGGTTGTTTCAGAGAGAAATATAATGGTCTTGTAGCTAAGATTTTTAAACAATAAAAACCAAAAATTGCTAAAAACAGAAAGGGACCAGGTGGCTGAACAACATTGCATGTGAAAAAAGAGAGAAACGCTGAGTGAAAGAAGGTTCCAGAGAACAAGGAATACAAAGCAATGTCATAGCTGAAGAGAGGGAGAAAGTTAACATATCACTTTGAACACCTGAACCAGCTGCCAGCTATGGATGTTCACAGAACAGCCATCCAATTGTGGCAGCAGGAGGTACCAGAGAAGGGAGGCTGGTGGTAGGGATAGCCATCTTCTAACATAGACACAGGAGGTGAACCAGAGAGACTCATCCAGAATACAGCTTTGGGGAGTTATGATGCTACCAAGCACCTTTCACTTGGCAAGCCTGGCAGAGGGCTCACTCAGTGGGTAACTCCCAGGAAGAGATGACAGAAGGACATAAGCTCCGAGGGGGCCAAATGACCATCAGAATTCTCTACCTTAGGTTTATAAAAAAGAGTAAAAGAAGCCAGAAGACTCTCTGTCATTCTCTTTTAGGCCATATTGTATCTACTAACAAAGGAGTGCTAGTCACATGTATCTGTACCCTGCAAACACCTCACAAATGGTTACCCCAACACTACTCAAGGTCTTAAATCCATTCAGCACAGCAGTACATGGAGCAAAGTCACAGTGTGCCCGCTTTTCCTGCTTGCATGATGCATTCCTACAGCTCATATGAAATCCCCACACCTGCTTTTATTTTTATTTTTTTGGAGATAGAGTCTTGTTATGTAGCCCAGACTGGCCTCAAACTTGCAATCCTCCTGCCTCGGTCTTGTGAGTGCTGTCCATGACCACACCTAGTCAGTTCATGACCATACCTAGCAATGTACACTTTCTCCTTGACCCAGTATTGGGGGGCTGAATCCAGGGCCTGCAGCATGATAGGCAAGTGCTCTACTGCTGAACTGTACCCGCAGCCATTTTATATTTTACTTTAAGACAGGATTGTGCTCAATTGCACAGGCTGCTTCCAGTCTCAAACTTGCAATCCTCTACAACAGCCTCCTGAGTAGCTGGAATTGCAAATGTGTGCCACAGTGGCCAGTTAGTATCCTTTTAATTTTTCTTTTTGTCTGTCTGTCTGTCTGTCTGTCTGTCTGTCTGTCTATCTATCTATCTATCTATCTATCTATGTGACTTGAGACAGGATCTCATTGTGTAGCTAGGCTGGCTTAGAACTCACTATGTGGATTAGGCTGGCCCTGAACTCTTGTCAATTTTCCCACCTCAGCCTTCCACGTGCTGGGATTACACATATGTGTCACCACACCCGGCCAGCATCCACTGTTAAAGCAAACATTAGGATACCTGGCAGCAGCCTACCTGGATCCACTGCTCACGATTGATCTCCACACCATTGGCCCGTAAAGAAGTAATTGCTCTGTCAATGATCTTCTCCACCATCTGCGTGTTCCCATTGGCCTCCTCAAGCTTGGCAGCTGTGATCCAGATGTGCCGGTCTGTAGGGATGTTTTCACGTGCTTTATTTAAGACCTTGCGGGCATTTTCATAAGTCTCCAGCCTTGCCAAAGCAAGCCACAGCTACAGAGAAGAAACATCAGAAAGGGACGACAGAGTGCTGAGCACAGGTGACACGAAGTGCTGAATTCTAGGTCAGATGGCAAGCGCACCTCATCTGCCCACAGCACCGTCACAAAGTGCCTTCTAAAAACTCTCAATTTTCACATCAACTGGTCAGTTATGCTTCTTAGTAACAAACCCTGGTTAGCACAAAAGGTTGACATGACTCTTGATCAGAAGTTTCAAGCACTGGTTAAATATGCACTGTGCAGTCTGGGCGCGATGTCGCACACCTGTAATCCCAGTGGCTTGGGAGGCAGAGGCAGG
This sequence comes from Pedetes capensis, assembly GCA_007922755.1. Classification (NCBI taxonomy): domain Eukaryota; kingdom Metazoa; phylum Chordata; class Mammalia; order Rodentia; family Pedetidae; genus Pedetes; species Pedetes capensis. The sequence continues at coordinate 122,936 of VMDO01001608.1, forward strand.
AGGATTGTAAATTCGAAACCAGAGGCAGTCTGCATAATTTAGTGAGACCCTGTCTCAAACAGTAAAAAAAATGGGTTGGAGGTGGTGCAGCTCAACGGTCTTGCACTTGCAAAGCATATAAGTGTGAGGCCCTGAGTTCAACCCCCAGTACCAAAAAAAAAAAAAAAAAAGCCATGTGCCAGATTCAACAGCGGGTGCTGGGGCAGAAGGTGACCAGGATAGGCTCACAATAGATGGGTGTTCACCATTCTGGAATTCTCATGCCCTAACACTACTGATTCTGTAACAGCCCATCTTCAAAATGTGTATAGGCTCTATTTTTTTATGTAAATAAAATAAAATTGTTTGGAGAATTTCATAACACCCCTTAGGATAATTAAAGATAAGCCAGGTACAGTGGCAGATGCTTGTAGTTCCAGTAACTAGGGAGGTGGAGGCAGGAGAACCACAAGTTCAAGGTCAGAGGCAGCCTATGCAACTTAGCAAGAGCCTATCTCAAGATAAAAAAAATAAGAGGGCCAGGGAATGCAGCTCAGTGGTAAAGTGCTAACAAAGTATGCACAAGGCCCTGGGTTCAGCCCTCCAATACCCCCCAAAAACACACATTGGGTTCAACCTCCCTGTACCCAAACCCCACAAACAAAGGAAGGAATCATAAAACCACTACATACAATGCTGTGAACTGGAATGTCCAAACTAAAGAAATCCCATCACCTTTGAGGAAGAGCTGACCCCTTGCTGGACTGATAGGAAGAAAGAGCAATGTTTTCTAACACCACGCCACCCTTCAGCTTCCACTAACAAACTATGGTTGCTTTAGAAGAAATAGCACTGAAACAGTGCCCAGTGCAGTTTTCTGTAGCAATCGGAGATGAGGAAAGATTCAGTTTTGTACATCTACCACTTGCTACATCTACCACTGTGCACCCACCAGACACATTACAATTTTGTCAGCAACATGACTAACTGAAGTCACCTGCTGCCTTGCCTGGAAGCTGCTGCACAACAGCATCCAGGGTTTTGTATCATCTTCTAATGCCAGGAATTGCAAGCTGGGTGAGCACAAGGCTCCATGTATGCTACTCCCAAATACAGAACTTGGCTCAAGCCTTCTTTGGTGGGAGTGGTGGACCTGAACCTAACAGACTCACCTCCACACTGGTGGGACAGCACTCCACAGCTCGGCTAAGCATGATTCTAGCATCTTCAGGCTCTTCTAACTCAACAGCTGCTTTCCACAATCGAACTGAATTTGGAACATGCTCTAGGGCTAGAAAAGGTCAAATACAAAACCAGGTCACAGAAAAGGAAAATAAAAGCAGAAAGCTCATGTCAGGAGCATATTACTGCCAGCAAGATGAAATGGACCCCCTGTAATGGTTGAGGGCTGCATACCTGCTCTTTCTGAGGGTCCTTTCTGGTTGGACGCAGACACAAGGACAGACGCAGAGGATCTTGGTGTACCAGAAAGCAAGGAAACAATCAAAGATCTCTGGAGTCACATCAGTAGGACTCAGGACACAGGTAACAACGTGAATGAACCTCAAAAACATGCTGAGCAAAAGGAACCAGTCCTAAGGAATTGACATTGTATGGCTCTACTTCATGTAAAGTTTGGGAAGGAGAAAAACTCCTTGGTAAAGCAGTCAGAAAGCAAGTGCTGGAGAACAGGCAGTGTGTGGGGAATGATCACCATCCTCTGGGTAATGGGAATGTCCTACATTATGGTAAGGTATATGCTGCATGGGTGTGTGCTTTTTGTTCTTTATTTTCCCCAGTACTGAGAGGTTGAACTCAGGGCCTTGCACATGCTAGGCAAATGTTCTACCACTGAGCCGCACCCCCAGACCGTTTTTAATTTTTTGAGACAGAATCTTGCTAAGTTGTACAGACTGCTTCTGGCCTTGAACTTGCAATCCTCCTGCCTCAGCCTCCCAAATCACTGGGATTACAGACATGCACCATGGTGAACCATGTGTGTGCACCCTTGAAGACATCAAACTGTATACCTAAGATCTATGTGCCTGCTGGGTGTGGTGGTACACACCTGTAGTCCAAGCAACTTGGGAGGAGGAGGGAGGAAGATCTCAGGTTCGAAGCCAGAGGAAGCATGCATAACTGAGACCTTGTCTCAAGATAATTTAAGAAAAAAACAAAAACAAAAAACCTGAGGGTGCCGCCCAGTGGTAGAGCACTTGCAAAGTATGTGCAAAGCCCTGGGTTCAGCCCTTAAATACCAAAATACCACCACCACCATCAAAAAACAAAAACAAAAACAAAAACAAAAAAACTATGTGTTTTACCTAAAATATTATTAAAAGGAAAAAAATCACCAGTGTCCTCTTAAAAACATCTTAAACTTCAAATAAAGTAAAAAAAGAGTCAAGGGCAAATTGAGAAGGACTCCTATAAGACAAAAATCAGATAGTCTGAAGGTTAATAAGAACACAGATACAGAACTGGGCATGGCGGTACATGCCTGTAATCCCAGCACTGGAAAGGTGGAGGCAGGAAGATCAAGAGGTTAAGGCTAGCCCAGTCTACAGAACAAGGCTCTGTCTAAAACAAAACAAAACAAAAACCAATATAGATGACTCCCCACCTTATTCCAGGGGATATGTTCCAAGACCCGAGTTGATGCCTCAAAATTATGGATAGCACCAAGCCCAGTAGGTAAGCACCACAGTCTATCTGATAACCAGGACAGCAATCAGGCAACCAATGGGCAGATGGGATAGGCTCCAGGGAAGGGACAATTCACTGTCTGGGCAGGTCAGCGTGAGACTTCACCACACCATTCAGAACACTATGCAACTTAAACTTATAAATTATTTACTTCTGGAATTTTCTACTTAATCTTTTCAGGCTGTGTTTGATTGTGGGTAACTGAAACCTAGAAAGTAAACCATGGATGAGGGAGAACTAGAGTAAGAACTGCAATGCAGGACTGGTAATGCAGCTCACTGGCAGAAGCATTTGTCAAGCAGGTGTGAAATCCTAAAACAAAACAAATCAAAACAAAACAAACCCTGCAATGTACTCAAACCATGAAATATGATAATATCTAGGAGTTTATGACAATGCCTAAAACAAAACAAAAAAATATTGAGGCTAGGGATGTAACTCAGTGGCACGGTGCTTTCCTACTTTGCCTAGCAGGCAGGGGGCCCTGGACTCAATCCCTGGCACTGGTGGCGGGGGGGTGGGGGGGGTTAAATCTTTTTTTTTTTTTTTTTTTTTTTTTTGAGACAGGGTCTTGCTATATAGCCCAGGCTGGCCTCAAACTCCCATCAATCCTCCTGCCTCAGCTGCTGGGATTGTTAGTGTGTGTCAGAATGACTGGCTAAGATTTTAAATCTTAAGTAAATAAATACCATCCATAGTTACCTTTGTAGAATGCTGGAGGGCCAACTAGTGAGTCTGAAAACCAGCAAATCAGGCACCTATTCTTTCTTGAATAAACTCAGTGTAACCAAATACTGATATAAGAAAGTTCTCTTTAGAAGAATTCTAGCAAGAAAAGTAAAAAGGATAATAGAATTGTAATGCCACTGCAGTGCATACCCTAATGATGTAAAGGACACAGACAAGGGTCACCCACCACTTCTCAAGGCAGGAGCCAAAGGCTATGGAGAACTCCACAAAGGACAAACCATGGCTACTCAAGCTCTCCTGACAATGAGGAGCAGAGGGCCTCTGCTTCCTGACACACTGCCATTGATATTTTGCCAAACAAACAAAACCTGATTCTGATAGAGCCTCCAGATATACCTTCCAATTTACAATGGGAAGTGCAGGAATCATGATAAACCTAATAGCTACAATGCAAGGAATCTATAGGAGACTTCACCCAATTCCTTCAAAAAACCTAGAAATATACACCAATCAAATGATAATGTTTGGACTTTGTTCCAACCCTGATTCACGCCAACCATACATGCATGTAGTGTGTGCTGACATGACAACTGGGAAAACAAACATGAACACAATGGACACTTGGTGATATTAAGACACTACCGTTATATCATTATCCCTTTAGATGTGGCATTCTGATTATCTGTAAAAAGTGTGCATATTTTTATAGTGGAGCACACTACTGCATGAGATTTGCTTCATAATGACAAGTAGGGTTGGGAATGGGCTGGAGATGGCACAGCTGCTGTAGCAGGAGGTGGCAGAGAGTGCTGGGCCTCATCTGTACTTCCAGAACGCCTAGAAATAGTACTTAAAAACAAGCTGCACACAAAAGAAGGCAATCACCCCTGAGGAAGGGCTGACAGGGCTGCATGAGATGAGGAAAGAGAGATCACAGAAAACAGAAATAAGCCAAGGAGGATGCTGTATACCTGTGGTCAGGCTGAGTGTTAACTCAAGAACAAAAGGCGCTGCACAGCTTTGCCACACTTTGGCTTGCCACCAAAAGGACCTGGGTTGACATCAGGGATGGAGATGGCTCCAAAGAGCTGCACCATTATATAGTCCAAGAGTTTCCACACTTTTGTTTTAACCAGCAGAGTCCTTTCTTCAGACATAATTTGCCAAAAAGCTCAAAATATAGGTCAGGTCACACAGAGCTCTACAGTGTGAGGATGTGGGGAGGCCTTAGCCCCTGAGAGCCAAGGTAAATCCAAGCCTTCCAGTGAGCCCTGCAGGGCTGATGGTGATTGCTTAGGGCCAAAAGAGAGAACACACTCAGGTCTTAAGACACCAGATCACTGTGGGTAGACACACGTGACCAGAGAATCTCGTTTCTTATAAACTCATGGGCCTTGAGCTGGGCACGGTAGCACATGCCTCTAATCCTAGCACTGAGGATGCTAAGGCAGGAGGATTGGCACAAGTTCAAGGGCAGCCTGGTCTATGCAGCAAGTTCCATGATGGCCTGGGTTACACATCGAGACCTGTCTCAAAAACCAAAAACCAAACAAATAAACTCACGGGCCAACCTTGCTAAAAAGACTGAAGGTTTACTGTTGAAGAATAAATGTGTAGACCCAAAACTTCTCACATGAAATTAGCACAGAGTGCACCATCTAGGGAAACTGGACAAAGCAAGCTATGGCCCCCTTAGCTCCTCTGAGCCCAAATGCAAGCAGCAGCAACCGCTCTCCTGTGTCTAAGGAGACCAGCTTTGCTCTTCCAAGCCCTTGTGAAAATCCAGCAAGGCAGCAGCCCCTCAGATGCCCCTTCCCTTTTCACATGGCCAAACCAGACAAGCCTCTCCACTGCACACACTCCAGGCCCCTTGTGGACATCATCATGCTGACTAGACCTGAGATGTGCAGGCTATAGAAGGGCAGACACACCCTAAAAACTCCAAGGGCCTACCTACAGGGAAATTTTGCAGTCTCACAATCTGGAGCACATTGGGACTTTCTATCCATGAAGAAACCCAGATGCTGTTCTCATAGCTCCTACCATGGAAGACGGCATGTAGGCCCAGCGCCTGGGCTCTGTAGCAGGCACACATCCTCAGGAGTGCCCTCCCACCTATTCTGAGTACCCTAGCCTTCAGGTGTGGTCGGGCCTAAAGCAACAGACAGCTGAGCAGCAGGTCCAGGCTCTTCTGACCCTGCAGATACAGCAGCACTTAAACTAACTGCCAACCTCCAGGAAAGCTGACCTTCAGTAAAAGTAAGCCATGTTCTTTTGCAAACACCTGCTTTCCTGCTATGCTAAGGGAAACAGCTCCACAGGGAGCGACCACCTGGCTAAGGACTGGAACTAACCAAGCAATCTGCCCCCTCCACAAATTGAGCATCACCTGACAAATCAACCCCCAAAATGAGGCAGATGTGGCAGTAGCCCCACCAGGTGGAAATTGCACATGTAAGATAAGTGGAGCAAACACGTATGGCACAAATAAGCTGCCTGAGCCATAGGGAAACTCCCCTCTCAGCCCACACTTACAGATCTTGGCAGTACCTTAGGCCCAACAGACTAAGAAGAAAACAGCACTAAGGTTGAAAAGGTTCTGCATGGCACACTGGTACCAATAGCCCTGGCCCAAGATTTGCTTATCACCTGGGTATTCACTGGGTCAACTGAGAGATGACCAGAAGATAAATATACCCTTGACCCATGCAGGACCTGGCCTTCCATCCTTGCTTCAGACAGAGCAGTGGCCTGGCAGAGCAGGGAAATACGTCCTGAGCACTCAAAGCACCAGCTGAGAGAAAGACTCCACAGCCAGGACCTCAGCCTTGCAGAAGGCACCACATGCTACGCACAGACACCAAGCCACACAACAGAACACACAGGCAATGGAATGTACAGTGCTGTCCAAGCGGCTCCCCTGAGTTCCAAGTGCCATTTCCACTCTGCTGAACCCTGCTATTCAGTGGCCTAGTCCCAAGGCAGAACATGTTAACCAGGGCACATGGCCTCAGCTCTCCTGTACAGACAGCTGAGGTAGCCACTGTCCCTCCAGTGCACCAGCCCTAGCTGGAGAGGCCAACCTGACTCCTGGGGCAAGACCAAGTTGCCACCATAAACTTGGAAAGATCTCGTTTAGGGCCCAGATGACCCTGAGTCTTAGTGTAGTGTTTCCATTTCCAAATACAGAAGTTAATGGGAGAGCCAGGCACTGTGAAGCATGCCTGTCATCCCAGTACTCAGAAGGCTGAGGCAGGAAAACTCAAGTTGGAAGCCAGAAGCAGCCTGTGCAACTTAGCAAGACCCTATCTCAAAATAAAAAAATTAAAAAGATCTGGGAGTACAGCTCAGTGGTAGAGCACTTGCCCAGCACGTGCAAGGGCCTAGGTTCAACCCCTAGCACTGCAAAAGAAAAAAAAAAAGTTAAGGGGAGAGCTGGGCATGGTGGCACATACCTGTAATCCCAGCACTCAGAGCCTGAGGCAGGAGGATCACGAGTTTGAGGCCAGCCTGGACTACACAGTGAGACTCTGTTTCAAAAAAGCTAATGAGACTACAGAAGCTAAAATTCATACTCTTTGGAGATAAAGGTCTGGGATGCCCAGCCAGGTAGAGCCCAGACCAGGTAACTCCGCAGCAGCAGGAGAACAAAGTCTTACCTCCAGCAGGAGGCACAGAAACAGAACTAAGAACCTGCTCCCAAAATGTTGGGAAATGATATCTACATACTAACTACTTTTCCCCATTACCTTGTATGCTGATAGAGGTCAACTTCATAGTTCAGTCTCTAACCTGTAGAGTCACTAACTTCACCTAGAGACAGCACAACCCCCAAGGCCCTGTGTCTTGCCCTCTGAAAGATAGCCAGCACTTCATCAGTGTTGTCAGCAGCCCATAGATACAGTGCTAAAAGCAACTCCTGCCTACCAGCTCATGCTAGTGTAAGAGGTCACTGGAGAAGCTGGGCTTCCACAGCATAGGAAATGCTGTGGCTCAGGCAATATACACAAAGGAGCCCCACATCCTGAAATGGGACTGAATCAGGAAGAGGAACTGGCACCAGATACTGCTGTGAGGAAGACATGACCACGTAGCAGCCAACAGGATCTATGTCTATTTGACCATGCTGAGAGTACACCCAGTGTACTGAGGGCTGTGCTCCCACAGGGGCACACTGGTTATAGCCACTGGGGGCTCCTACACTATATGGACCAAAGCACTTGGTTCTGATGTAAAAGTAACTCCAACTTCATGTATCTGCATTACTTAACAGAATAACATAGTACTTTACACATGATTAGTCAAGTTATCTTGCAGAAAGTCAACATTAAACATCTGATAACCTGGCCCCTCCAGATGACTCATAGGCCATACCCACTGCTGACTCTGAAAGCCCCCTCCCTTTTACAGGTGAAGACACTGCAACTCCGTGGTCAAGCACATGCCGAAGGTCACTCATCTTCCTCTGGTCTCAGACCAGCACCCAAATTCCTGTTCTCCAGACAAGGACTAGGATATCAGCTCCACCCAACTGCAACCCAGAGCTCAGAGGCATGTCTGGCCAGGTGCCCAAGAGTTATTAGCAAGAGATGGAAGTAGATGCTGCCTCAGTTTTAAATCCAGGTTCTTCTAGTAATGCCTGTTTTCCAAATGCTCACCAACAACTCAGTTCAGTAACTCCAGGTTCTGCCTCAAGCACCTAGGAAAAAGAATGCTATTTCCAGATATTCTAAGGGAAGAGCAGGCGAGGCCTAGAATCACAGAGCAGCAGCAAAGGCCAGCCTGATGACTCAAAGTCAAAACACAGTGTCTCTGCCCAAGAGCAGAGCTAGAGCCCTCTTCCCTGTGCAGCCCTACAGAGCCCTGGAAAGGTGATCCCACAGCTATCCTCCCACACTCTGTAAAAGTCCCACCTCCACAAACACACTCTGCCCCATAAGTCCAAGCCAACTGGAAATGAACACAGACAACCTGGTGGTGCACAGGGAGTGGTCATATAGACATTCATGACCATTCATCAACCATCGCAGGGATCTGGCAGGGCTTCCCTAATAAATAATGTCAATTACCCAAAACTTAATGTGCCTTTCATTAAATAATTATTTTCCTGGATGAAAAAAGACAAGAATTTGATTTCCACAAACCAAGACAGGGGCCAACTGCTGCTGCTACCCTCTACTTCTGCCCTCATTATGAAACTGGCTCAGAAGATTCAATAGGTAACTGGGCTACATGCAGGAAACCAGGTCTGACAGAGGAAAGCACACAGGGGTGTACAAAGTCACCTTCTCAGGGGAAGTGGAGAATGGCCACTCACCTGGCCACTCACAAACAAAGGCATCAAGTGGACAGAAACTGTGTCAACCCATAAGCCCTCATCCCTACAGTCCTATCAGCATATAAACCCTAAGGTGATTCACTGACTCTCCACTCAAATACCTATCTAAAAGGAGGGATGGGAAACTCTTGCTGAAGTCACCTTGACTACAGCAAACCTGACTGCATCCAGGCTAAATTCAGGCAGAACAAACCATCTGCACAGGTTAGCAGCAGAACACTCTTCTGACCAGCATCTGCTCTGGAGTCAAGTTCAAAAGCAGATCTGGCTGGGTGCAGTGGTGCCCATCTATAACATCAGCAACTCAAGGCAGGAGAATCACAGGTTCAAGGCGAGAGGCGGCCTGTATAACTTAGTGAGACTCTGTGTCAAGATAAAAAATAAAAAATGAAACCTGGGCTGTGGGTATAGACCAGTGGTAGAATGCTTCCAAAGCATGTGGAAGGCCCTGGGTTTAACCCTCAAGTACCACACACACACAAAGCAGATCTGGTGAAGGTACCAAGAGTGTGCCTTTTATAAATTCCACAATCAGGAGCAATATACAAACTGCCCATTACAGTTTCATGAGGCCAGCAGCAGGTCTGTCTTGGCTGACCAAGGGTGGACAGCATACATGGCCTTACAGAGGTTGTGAGGTACAGTCCCATCAATATGGGAAGAAGTTCAGTCACTATCCATTCAGGTGGTCACCAGAGGGCTCAAACTTACACCAGATGGCGTTCCATTCTCATGTCATGTCTGAGGGCCTGGCTGAGCACATCCCTTCCTAGAGTCAACTCATTCAGCCTCCAGAGCCCCAGAAGAAGGTCTAGAACTCATGCTGTCCTCACCTTGTGGATGAGGAAACCCTGGGTGACAGTGACTGCCTGGCTCACATACTAGACAAAAAAAGGCAGTAGCGCAGTTTCAACCCAGCCTCCAACAAGTTCCTTTACTCTGACCTAAAGACTGAGTCAAAATCAAAAAACCTAAGTCAAGAGCAGAAAAGCTCCTTTACAAGAACAGGGCATAAGGAATCAGGGAAAGAATATCTCCTTTAGGGACACAGTCCATAAAGCCATCTGCTTATTGATAGGCACCTCCAAGGGAGGCTCACCTTTCCGAAGAACCCGCTTCTTTGCTCGAATGTCTGTTTCCAGCTCTGCTGCTCTAATGTAAATTCTTACAGACTGTGGGAGATGGCGGACAGCTTGGGCCACCACAGCCTTCGCTGTGTCACCAGGCTGCAACCTGGCAGCTTCTAACCAGACATCTTCACTCTGGGGCAAGACAAAAGAGCAGTAAGAACATGTGCAAACATGGAGCCACAACCAAGCAACAGGTACCTCTGGGGCCCCCAGATTCTATGAAAGTCATCAGTTTGGCCACCTGTGCCAGAGCTTGCCCTGTAATGCCAACACTCAGAAATATGGCTAGCATGCCTGAATGAAGGAGACTACAAGAATAATACAATTTTCTTCAGGATAAGTCCATGGACAAAGCAAAGACCAGATGTCTGGCAGAGAAGTTTGGAGTGTGCCCAGTGTCCTGGGGTAATTCTTCACAAGGCCTCTTTCACTACCAGGACTACCTGGTTTGCACAGTGTAATACACAGGCATTTAGAGAGTTTTATAGTACTCTTTAAGCCTGTTTTATCATCCCACTTCCAAAAACACAAGTGCTGGAATATTCTCCAAGAGTCAGCACTAGTATTCAGGTTTCTTCCATTACGTGGGGTGACAAGTTGCCCAATGTAGCTCATTCTGGGGAAGATGACCATGCCATTAGACTAATGATAGACCAGTGTTTACTCCATGTGAAAACAATGCAGGAAGAAAAATTCTTTCCACTGTTCACATCCTCCTCCTAGCCTACTCTACCACCTGCAGCTGCAACACCAAAGGCAAACAGACTTGTATGAACTCCTGTTTACTCCCGTACATACTCCACTTGACACAGACACAGAGGGTCCCTTAGGGTTCAACAATCATAAGCCGTCAAGGGAAATGCAGTAGAACCGGATTTACCTTGGGGCACATCTCTGTCCCCTTCATGATAAGGTTCCGAGCCACCTGCAGCTTCCCAGTGACTTCCTCCAGGCGGGCTGAGGCGATCCAGGCTGGTGGGTGGTGAGGGTTCGTCTCCCGCACAGACTTGAGGAGCAGCCGTGCCTTCTTGATGTCACTATAAGAGCAAGAAGGCACACAGCATCAGACCACACTGCCAGGCATGTACAAAAACTAGGGAGAAGGTGCCCCCTTCAGACACAAGGCATGAATTGTCAGTGGAAATGTGCAGAGCAACAACATGCTGCAGAGCTTGTCAGGCACTCTGCAAACAAACTCTGAGCCCAGAAGGTCCAAATAGGACACATGAAACAACCAACAAGCAGCTAACTCAGTACAAGCACCTACTTTGAATATTACTTACACAACATTTAACACACACAATAAATGAATACATATATATTTAAAATGAAAAACCAAGCTATTGCATTTCATGGAATCCTATTATTGACTGCCTATTTTCTAAATAAAATCCAAAACATTCTAGGAAACCAGAAGTCCCATCTCAATCCACCAATTCTGCAAAGCACTCACTTGATGTCCCCTCCATGGGTCGGGATCATAGAGTTTAGATCTGTCAGGTAGCCTTTGGGATCCACAACCGTCTGCCCACTCACCGAGTCAGATACCTGTGAGACAAGCCAGGCTGAGAATCAGCTGGACATGACCAGCAGTATCCAAAACAACGTACTCACAGGGTCCCTGGAATCCCTTCCCACAACCTAATCAACAGTAGGTGGCAAGGAGGAAACAACAAAAACACCTTTAACTCAGAAGACAGTTTGTGATGATGACAAATTTATTATACCTACAATCTCAGCTACTTGGGAGGCTGAAGCAGTAGGATCATGAGCTCAAGGCCAGAGACAGTCTGTACAACTTAGTGAGACCCTGTCTCAAAATTAAAAGGGAAAAAATAAAAAGGGGGACTGTCGCTCAGTGGTACAGTGGTAGAGCACTTGCCTAGTATATTCCAGGGCTTTAGGTTCAATTCCCTAGCACCTCATAATTTTTTTTTTTACTTCTTCCTGGAAAAAAATTTATATTAAAAAAATAAAACCCTAAAATTTCCAGGAAGAAAAGAGTAATACTCAGGAGGTAGATCTACCTTAAAAAAAATAAAAACAAACATATACATATGTGCATGTATACAACTACATATGTCTATGATTGCCTGCAGCCATACCTCCCTTGGAAGCTAAGCAGGGTTGGACTTGGTTAGTACTTGGATGGGAGACTGCCTGGGATACCGGGGCTACAGGCTTGGAAGAAGGACCTGGCAGCCCACTCCCCAAAACACAAAACTAAACAAAACAAAAAACAATCAGCCATGGAAAACCCTGAGCCACTGAATAGCAGAGAAGCACTGACAATATTGCCAGGCACAGCACAGCGTTGGGTGGTGTTTCGTCTATTGTACACAGGGTCACTATGAGTGGGACCCGACTCGATGACACCTAACAACAACAACAACAACAACAACAACAAATCTAAGATGGGAAAATACAAGGGAGCCCATCATGATGGGAGGCAATTATAGGAAAGGGCCAGCAACATGGTAGGTAAAGAGGGAAAGAACGAGTACAAAATACAGGATGCAATTTTATGAAAATCACATAACGAATCTCACCATACTGCAAGCAATTTAAAAAAAATACTGTACCTCACAAGTATGTACAATTACTGTTACATTAATAAAAAAAAATTTATAAAATGTTTAAGGAGATGGAAGTGTCAATAACCCTAGTTTGATAACTGGAGGGTACATATACAAACTTGACAGCAACTAACAACATATATGAACTGAATTATCATTTTGTACCTCATGAATATGTACAATTAAAATACCAAAAATAAAATAAATAAGTAAATAAAAAATTTTAAAAAAAGCCCGGTGAAGTGGTGGACACCTGTAATCCCAGTGACTCGTGAGGCAGAAGCAGGAGGATTGTGAGTTTAAGCCAGAAGCAGGCTGCATAACTTAGTGAGACCCTGACGCAAAATAAAAAGTTAAAAAATATAGGTTGGAGCTGGGTGCAGTGACGCACACCTGTAATCCCAGTGACTCAGGAGGCAGAGGCAGGGGGATCACAAGTTCGAGACCAGAGGCAGTCTGCATGATTTAGGGAGACCCTGCCTCAAAATGTAAAAAAAAAAAAAAAAAAAAAAATGGGTTGGGGGTGCAGTTCAGTGGTACAGTACTTGCAAAGCATGCAAGCACGAGGCCCTGGGTTCAACTCCCAGTACCCCCTCCACACCATATAAATATATATATAAATATATATATAAATACACACACACACACACACACACACACACACACACACACACACACACACACACAGGTGGGGCTGGGATTTAGCTCAGTTGGTAAAGTGCTGCTCTGCAGGCTCTGAGGTCCTGAGTTTGATTCCAGCACCACAAAATGGGAGAAGGATGGGGCAACCCACTCCCAAGGCAATCCCGAAACAGTCATCCATTGAAAACCCTATGAGGGTCGCTATGAGTCGGACTTGACGGCACCTAATAGCAACAACAACATATATATATGTATACACACACACACACACACACACGTGTGTATATATACGTATGTATATATATATATATATATGGGTTGGGGTGCAGGTCAATGCTAAAGTGCTTGCAAAAGCATGTGTGAGGCCCTGGGTGCAACCCCCTAGTACTGGAGAAAAAAAAAAATCCCAGGAAGAAAAACCTAAGCAGACATTTAAAAAAAAAAATCTTCCCAAGAATGAACAAAACCCAGAAATCATAAAATGAAAGATTATTTCAACTACTGCTTAAAATTTGCATATAGCAATTCATTATACTTACTCTATATTCATTATAACTTACTCTACTTGTAAGTTTTTAAATTATCATGATAAATAATTTTTTTAAAAACCTTGAAACCAGGCACTATGGCACACACTTGTAATCCCAGTGACTTGGGAGGCTGAGGCAACAGGATCATGAGTTCAAGGCTAGAGAGAGCCTGTGTAATTTAGCAAGGGCTTGTCTCAAAATAAAAATAGGACTGGGGGTACAGTTCAATGGTATAGCACTTCCCTAGCATGCATAAGGCCCTGAGCTCAATCCTCCAGTACGGCAGAAAAAAAATTTTTTAGAATAAAAAAAAAAACCCCCTCTGATCCAAAAATTCTACCTCAAAAACATACAAAAATATTTACTTAATTATACATAGATAGAAGCCTGAAAGTTCATTAAAACACAGCTTGTAAGAGTAAAAATAGTAGAAACAATCCAGCGGTCCACCAAAAATTAAATCATGAGACCACGCATGGTGGCACAAGCCTGTAACCCCAGCTCTCAGGAGGCAGAGCCAGGAGGATCGTGAGCATCAGGCGACATAGTGCATTAAATGCCAGCCTGAGCTACATATGGAGATCCTGTTCTCAAAAAATCAAGGGATGCAGGTCAGTGATAGAACACTTGCCTAGTCCTGGGTTTGGTCCCCAGTACTTCAAAGAAAAAAAAAAGAATAAACGATGATGCACATAAACAAACTACTCTCCAATTTACAAAGTATGAAGCAGACATTCAGGACACAAAAATGTGCTTTTTTCCCCCCTGGCAGTAGTTGGGGATTGAACCCAGGGCCTCTCAAATACTCTGATAGTGCTCTACCACTGGGCTGCACTCCCGACCCATTTTTTTTTTTTTTTTAATCTTTAGACAGGGTCTCGCTAAGTTATACAGGCTGCCTGTAGCCTCAAACCTGCAATCCTTCTGTTCTACCTCCTGAGTTGCTGGCATTACAGATGCGCACCACCATGCCAAGTGAATGTGCAATTTTTTAAATCAGTAAGTTATTGGTTTTTATAAAATATTTGCTAATCATAAAACTTTAAAAAGTACAGTAAAAGATCAAGCAAAATTTCAAAGTTTTCCACCTAAAACAGTGATGTGGACCGGCTCAGTGGTAAAGCACTTGCCTATTATCCAAGAGGTTCTGGGTTCAATTCGCAGGCCCACAAAACAAAACAAAACAAAATAAAACAAAAAACAGACAGTGATGAGTAGTTCATTACAGTATTTTCTTTAAATATGAGTAAAATTTATCCTTAAAAATTTTTACAAGCCAGGTGTGGTGGCACACACCTGTAATCCCAAACATTCAAAAAGCTGATGCAGGAGAATTCCAAGTTCAAGGCCAGCCTGAAATATATAGCAAGACCCCATGTCAAAATAACATCAACCACCACCAAAATATTACAAAGAATCTACCCTTTGGCACTCTCATCTTGTGCCCTGGTGGTGACCTCTGTGCCACAGCCCTGGACATTTCTGGAGGTCTGTGCAACTACATCCATGAATGAATACATTTGTCTTCAAACACAGTGGGAAATTATACATACCAATTAACTGGTTTTTCATGTGCATGATATTTTCCCCAGTTTGCTGGGTCTTTTAACTTTACAGTATTATTATATAAAAATTTTAAATTTTACTGTAAATAAATTTGTAAGTATTTTCTTTGTGGTTTCTGATGTGTATGTCTGAACCAGAAAGGGTGCTCTACTTCACTGGGGTCCAGCATCCAATCTCTGGAGTGGACTTCCCATTCCCAAAAAACATGTAACAACATACAGGGATACAAGAAGAAAACATTTCACTTTTACATAAACAGGAAAAGGACATTAAACTTCATCAACAGAGCACATAAGGCTTATCACAAGTGCCCTCATCCCCTATGATGGCCTCAAGCCTTCGAGGGACAAGCAAGCAAGTCACACAGGGCACTAAATGTACTGCACCTGCGTATCCTGGAAGTAGGCACAAGCATTCATCTGCACATAGAATCCCAACCACTCTGTCACAGAACAGAAAATGTTTTCATGACAAAACACTTAGAAAGGATGAACTTTTCACCTTTCTGTTTTGAGTTTGTTGAGTGTTTTGCTTTGATTTTGCAGGCTAGGGATCAAACCCAGGGACTTATGCATGCTAGGTTAAGTGTTCTACTACTAAGCAACACCCCCAACCCCATTTTTATTTTTTATTTTGAGACAGGGTCTTGCTAAGCTGTGCAGGCTGCCTCTGGCCTCGAACTCAAGATCCTCTTTCCTCAGCCTCCAAAGTCACTGAGATTACAGGTGTGTGCCACAGATCCTAAATACGTTGGATTTAAAAAAAAAAACAATTTCACAATTAAACAACAAAATATTTTACATACTATCTATAGGAAAATGCTGTGTGACAAACTCTCACCTGGCTCAGCCTCATATCCATCAGAGTATTCCTTGCCTGGCCAATCTTCCTCATATCTAGCTCCCCTGTGCCAGGTGTCATCAATCCTGGTGTCATTCCGCCTGGGTATGGAGTGTTCAGGCCACCTGGATAGGGTGTGTTCAGACCTCCAAATTGCTGGGGGTTAAGGATAAGATGCTGGCTTATACTGTCATACTGAAGAACCCCATTTCCTCTGAGGTTTTCCCACCATGGTCTCAGAGGCACAGCTGTGCAGACAGTTATGGCCCCAGCACAATGACTGAACTGTAGAAGCACTCAAACCAACACCACCCACTGTTCCTGCCTGGCCCTGTGCAATCAGATTAATGGAAGTCCCATTCGCCTTCCTTTCTGATGCTCACAGTTTGTCGGGGATCCACAGAAGTGTGGTTCTCTCCAGTTTGTAAATGTTTGGCAAAGAAACTGTCAGGAACAGGGGTCAGCTTCTCATAGCGTGGATTCCGTTGCCGTTTGTTTCTGGCATCGCCAACCTCTGGAATGCTCAGCCACTCTTCTTCTGTGACCTCTGCCAACTTCCTCTGGAAAACAGGCAGCCCCAAAACATCAATCATCTGCAGGACTTCATATCTCAAGTGAGACTGTGCCCACCCTCCCCTACCCTCCAGACTATCATGCCTTGGTAAAGAGTGATGCAGAAATGATTTTCAACTTCACTTAGAGAAACCACTAATTTGATCTTCTTTATTCCACTAACATGTAAATTATTCTGTCTAAGCCCAGCAAGTGCAGCTTAGAACACTTTATGCACAAATAGAATTAAAATTCCCCACGTGTCTGTCAGCTTGCAGAGCTGTGGGGCCTTGTGTGTTGCTGTAATGCTGAAAGTTATACTACCAGTGTTTCAGACACTGGCAGGACCACTCATGGTGGACAAGTTTCAGCTGAGCTTCTAGACTAAGACAGACTACGAAGAAGGACCCAACAACCCACTCCCAAAACAATTAGCCACTGAAAACACTATGAACAGCAGAGAAGCACTGTCAAATATAATGCCAGAATATGAACCCCCAGGCTGGAAGGCATTCAAGAAATGACTAGGGAAGAGTTGCCTCCCAAAGTAGAGTCAATCTCAATGACTACAATGGAATAAAGCCCCTGGGACCTCCTTTTGCTGATGTGGCATAACTCAAAATGAGAAGAAACACAGTGACTACAACAATGGGCTCAAATATAAAAAGATCATGTGCATGGCACAGTATTAGGTAGTGTTTCATTCTTCTTACTTAGGGTCACCAGGAGTCAGATTTGACTCAACAGCACCCAACAACAACAAATACATACGAATAAATATACTGAAGCACAAACTTCTTGTAAACAGTTGTCCCTCTGAACCAAATAAACAGCAGTTAGTAAGGGTTCAACCTGCCACACCAGAGCAGCCTGGCCCTCTGCCACTTAGGCGAAGTGCTTGAGAACCAGTGTGTCAGCCCATCTGCTGACCTTGAGATCTGAGAACTGCTGCTGGATTTTGGGGCGTTCCATTCGGTATTTCTCAATCTCTTCTTTCTCTCTTTGTTCTCTAGGAAATAAAATATGTGCCTCCATCAGAAATACTGGATGTCCATTCCAAAACAAAGTTCATCATATGTCTTAATTAAATCACAGAAAAGAACAATTCCACATACTCAACAGCTAAATCAATAGTAAATGTATCTACAGATACATTCACAAAGCTCATAATTTAATTACCTACCAAATGAAAATACGCAGAGAATAAAATAAAAAAGGCATCTTACTTTTATATACAGATGCTCCACAAGTTACAATGAGGCTACATCACAATAAACCCCACAGTAAGCTAAAAATAGTCTACGTTGAAAATGCATCTAATGCACTTAACCTACTGAACATCATCACAGCTTAGCAACACTGTACACCGTAGGTTGTTAGGTGCTCCTATTCATGATTGCATGGCTGAACTAGGAGCTGCAGCTCACTGCCATTGCCCAGCATCACAAGAGTGTTTTTACCTACATTGCTAGTTCTGAAAAAGATCAAAATTCAAAGTACGGTTTTTAGTGAACATGTCACTTTCACACAATGTAAATAAAGTTAAAAACTCACAAGCTGAATCACTGTAAGTCGGGGACTATCTGTACACACTTCCATTTGAACACCAGTGTATTTATTGCTTTAAAATTTACAAAATTCCAAAGAAGAGCCATCGTATTAATATCCAACTCAGAAAAAAAACTGAAATACCATTCTAACTACCCATCTAACCAAATACTTAACCTATTCATCAATGGAATGGCGGCATACATCTGTAATCCCAGCATTTAGGAGGCTGAGGCAGACGACTGCAAGTTGCAGGCCAGCTTAGACTATATAATGAGACTTACTTAAAACAAAACAAAACAAAAGGAATGTGGAAAGAGAACCAAAATGTCAACTGTTACCATCCAGGATTATGAGTTAATATTATACTCTTATACTTCATCTCATTTTCATAATGTCCTATAATGAGAATGTATTTTTTTATAATAACAAAATTTAAAACTTGCAAAGCAATATAACTTATTATGCTTTGAGGTATGAGTTCACGTCACATAAATCTCCTCAAAATAAGGATAGGGAATTCAGAAGGTTGCCACATCAAATGTATACTGAGATAACACTGACACAACAAATCTGCCAAACTGAGTTTCAATGCAAGATGCCCACCTCAGAGCCCTGAAAACATGAGGACCTTGCAGAAAAGCATTCATGCCTCCAAAAGGACACCCCCAGAAGAGCTTCCCTGAGCTGACACCACCGTGGCCTCCTCCCTTAGCCTGCTCCCCACAGGTTCCCTATAGTCTGCATCTCCCACCAACCCAGCTTGACCCCTTCAAGGCCAGGTCACACTACAGACAAGTGGAACAAGCTTCCAAACCACAACAATCCATCTGTGAGATCTCGATGTTTATTTGCCATCTTTAGCTCATTTCCAAATTACTTTAGATTAATCAACATCACTATGCCCATGTCAAGATGATACCCTGACCTATAGACAAAGTAATCCCCAAAATTCTTCTGATTTCTGCAAAGTCAGACTTAAGACTTTTTTTTTTTTTTTTTTTTTTTTGCAGTACTAGGGGTTGAACCCAGGGCCCTGTGCTTGCATGCTTTGCAACTGCTATACCACTGAGCTGTGCCCTCAGCCCATTTTTCTTTTTACTTTTTGAGACAGGGTCTCGCTAAATTATGCAGGCTGCCTCTGGTCTTGAACTTGTGATCCTCCTGCCTCTGCTTCCTGAGTTGCTAGGATTACAGGCATGTGCCACCACACCTGGCAGACTTAAGATTTCTTAAACCAGGCATTTTGGCGCACACTTATAATTCCAGGAACTCAGAAAGCTGAGACAGGAGGATTGTAAGTGCGAGGGTAGAGGCAGCCTGTGCAACTGAGTGAGATCCTATCTCAAAACAAAAAATTAAAAAAAGATAGGGATGGGAGTGTAGCTGGGTAGAAGAGCACTTGCCTAGCATGCACAAGGCCCTAGGTTCAACCTCCCAGTATTGCAAGACTTCTTAAGCTCCCATGGCCACCTCCAGGCCCTGAGGCTGCTCTACGATAGCCTAGCATTTATTCAAGTGCAGCTGCCACAGACCAAGGCCCACATAGCCTCAAACAGCAGCAGATACACAGAGTATTCTTGTCACTTTTCTCCTAGCCTAAAATAAAATCAAAACTTTCTTTTTTTTCATTATTTAGGAGTTGAATCCAGAGCCTTGCACATACTTTGCAAGTGCTCTACCACTGGGCTGCACACCTAGCCCATTTTTACTTTTTAAGACATGGTCTGGCCGAGTTATGTCGGCTGCCTCTTGCCTTGAACTCACGATCCTCCTGCCTCAGCCTCGCAAGTCACTAGGATTACAAACATGCACCACAGGGCTGCCAACAAAACTTTCTGATGTTGGACAAATAGTGTGAAAGACAATATTTACCTTCTTTCTTTTCTTCTCTCATCCATCCTTTTATCGAGAGCAGCATAAATAGCATCTGCTTCCTCATCATCTTTTTCATAGGGCCCACTTGAGAAGAGGCTTCCTGCATAGCCATTGAACTAAGAACCAAACAGCAGCACATTTAAAGTGTCAGCATTCCTTCTAACACAATCCCCCACTATCATGAACAGAACACAACCAATTGCAAATTACTTAATTTTTTCATAGTACAAGCCTCAAACAAAGGCTACTATACAGCAAAGTGATCAATGCCCTTCAGGCACCAAACACATTAAAGACAAAGGAGCTTTTGCGGTTGGAAGACGCTGAGGAAACAAGATATGATGGGGGACTCTAGACTGGGTC
This sequence comes from Pedetes capensis, assembly GCA_007922755.1. Classification (NCBI taxonomy): domain Eukaryota; kingdom Metazoa; phylum Chordata; class Mammalia; order Rodentia; family Pedetidae; genus Pedetes; species Pedetes capensis. The sequence goes on from VMDO01001608.1 coordinate 143,274, forward strand.
CTATGTCAGAAAAAAAAGACACTCGAGGAAACACTGTAAAATTCAAATAAGATCTGCAGCTGAGTTAACAGTATGGTGTCAATGTTAATTTCCAGGTTTGGATAACTATATCAAGGTCATGTAAGATGGGGGAAACTTGGTAAAGAGCACATGGGAACTTTTCCCCCTAACTTTTTTGGGTACTATTTTTGCAATTTCCTACAAGTTTAAAGTTATTTCAAAAGTAAAACTCTGTAAAAAATCTTTTCCTTGACGGGCACCATGACACACACAGGTAACACCATGACACACACAGGTAATCCCAGTGACTACAACCCCCTAGTACTGAAAAAAAATAATAATAATCTTTTCCTCAGAGGAAAGATGTCTCTTAGTCAAAAGACTAACAGAGAAGACTTCAACTGACTAAACTGACAAAATAAAAGCATGAGGGCTAAAGTTAAAGCCAGGGCTGGGTGTGGTGGCATACATCTGTAATCCTAGTGACTTGGGAGGTGGGACCAGGAGGGTCACAAGTTCAAGGCCAGAGGCAGCCTGACAATCTAGCAATATCCTGTCTCAAGATAAAAAATAAAAAAAGGGCTTGGGGCATAGCTCAGTGGTAGAGTACTTGCAAAGTAAGTGCAAGGCCCAGGGTTCAGCCCCTCAAGACTAACCAAAAAAAAAAAAAAAAGTTAAGACCTGGGAGGTAGAGGGAGGAAGATTGCAGGTTTGAAGCCTGAGGCAGTCTGTATAAATTAACAAGATTCTGTCTCAATTTTTAAAAAATAAATAAAAAAGGGAGCTGGAGGTGGAGCTCAGTGGCAGAGTGCTTGCAGAGTATGCGTGAGGCCCTGAGTTCAGCTCCCTAATACCACAAAGAAAAACAAAAAGAAGGGGGAAAAAAAAAAAAAGCCCACAGGAAACACCAAACACCAAGCTGGTTTAAATTTTCAAGTACGAGGGACTTGAGGAAATTAAAAATGTGCTCATTTCTTTGTATTTTTACTGTTCCCCTCACACAGGCTGGTAAAGATGTCCCATGAATCCAAGTCCCTCCTTGTGGAAGCCAGCTCTTCAAGTCACCTCATCATAGTTGGTGTCATTCAGATCTTCATCATCGTCATCAGCAGCCTGGTTTTTCTTCATCTGATCCCCTACAGTTCTCTTGCCTGGTGGGGCATGGCGATCATCCACAGGATCATTTGCATCCCGGGCAGGTCCAATATCCGACCGAGTGGTAAAGCCAGTGGCACTGCAGAGGGCCCCAAGACATCCATTATCTGGGGGACCCTGATACTGTGATCTCTTCCACCCAGGTAATCAACTAATAACAAATCTTACTCTATCTAACACCTCCGGGAATCTCCGAAGACTCTGGTGGCAGTGAACTGTCCTCTCAAACACTATGGGTCTTTTCTGCTTGCCTACACATTTTGACTTGCCCTCAGTAGGTTACAGGCACTTTCTCTCCCGCCAAGGTACCCTATTTCTCCTTCACATGACTACCCAGGCCTTCCAACCTTCCTCCTCTTCAGTTCCAGCCGCATATTTCCAATGGCCTACTGAGTATCACCCCTTACTTTTAACTAGACCCAAACTGAGCTCCTCCTTTATGCACACAGCAGTTGCTCAGGGTTGTTCAACTCTTGGCAGCACTGCCAATCCAAGCACCAAGGCAGGCACCATGACATTATCTTTGCCTCCCTCTCCAACCTTCTCAAACCTGTCATCCTCCAAGTACTACTAATCTCTTCTCCAAATCACTCCTCCGTAGACCATGACTCCCACCACAGCTGGTAATTTAACCATCCTTGCCTTTAATCTTCCCCTACTTCAACCTTTGGGCTGGGATTTAGCTCAGTTGGTAAAGCGCTGTGCTGCAGTCTCTGAGGTTCCGAGTTCAATTCCCAGCACCGCAAAAATGGGAGAAGGGCCTGGCAACCCACTCCCAAGGCAATCCCGAAACAGTCAGCCATTGAAAACGCTATGAGGGTCGCTATGAGTCGGATACCGACTCGACGGCAACTAACAACAACAACTTCAACCTTTACCCTGCTATGTGATTCTTTCCAAGAAAGATCTCTAACTAAGACATTCTTCCCTGTCATTGCACTCCTAAGCCTACATAAGCTCTAGCCTGCTCTAGGATCCTCTGGCCTTCCACAGTCACTCCACATGCCACACATTCCACTCACTCTGGACTCCTTGCTATCCCTTTGCTTTCCTCTGAGCCTCACCTTTTCTCATTTTTTGGGGGGGGCAGGGGAGGCTGGTGACAGAACCCAGGGCCTCTTGTATGGGGCAAGCACTCAACACTGTGCTACATTCCCACTCACCTTTGCCTTTAATTGCCTACACATAAGATGCCAGTATTTCCTCTACTCCAGCCATTATCTGACATCCCCAAATCCAGCTCTCCTAAACTTGGTTCGAATGCTGCATTCCATGGAATGACTCCTGACCTCTGGAACCCCAATGTTCTAAACCTGTTCTTTTTTATGTACTAATTTATACAAATGGGGCTGGGATTTAGTCCAGCTTGGTAGAGCGCCGCTCTGCAGTCTCTGAGGTCCTGAGTTCAATTCCCAGAACCACAAACATGGGAGACAGATGTGTCAATCCACTCCCATGACAATCGCAAAACAATCAGCCATTGAAAACCCTGTAAAGGTCGCTCTGAGTCAGACACGACTCAATGGCACCTAACAACAACAACAATTTATACAAGCACCAAACCTCCCTTAGTGAACAGCACGTACTCGGAAAATGGTGAAACTTCTGAGGCCTGTGTGCACCCCACAGTTTCTAATACCACTACAAAGAGGGACTTACGTTTTCCTAACCAAATGGGTACCAAGTAGGATAATAACGACCACTCATTTATGGAACAACTTATGGTGGTCTTCTGTGTGATATTCATGGGGGATTCAGTCACAAGCCTCACAGTCACCATTCTTATCCACGGGACCTATGGCGACGAATCCAAAAGGGAAGAATTAAAGCCAGAGAGGAATAAAATGTCCCTAGGACACATCAGGGGGCCGGGATTTAGCTCAGTTGGTAGAGCGCTACCCTGCGGTCTCTGAGGTCCGGAGGTCGATTCCCAGCACCGCAAAAATGGGAGAGGGATGTGTAAATCCACTCTCGAGGCAACCCCCAAACAATTAGCCATTGGGAACCCTATGAGGGTCGCTAAGAATTAGACAAGACTCGACAGCACCTAACAACAACAACAGGACACATCAGGGACTCCTCTAATAGCAACCCTGCTGTGGTGAATGCCCATTTTAGACACAAAAACACTAAAGCTCAGAGTCCTGCGTAGTTGAGGGCAAGTCACATCTCCTAGGTGGTAGATTCGTCTCATAACCACGTCTATTCTGACCCCAAAGTCCACTGCGTCCGGCAGGGATTAAATCAGATCGCCCAGAGTCTTTCAGACTACGACTGTGGACCCTAATTCACTATCGTTCTCATCTTCCTGCCCTGCCGCGCCCAGGAGACTAGCCGGGGTAGGGAGCTCGGTCTTCTCGCGGAGCCGCCGGGGTAAACCGAGCTGTGGGCGTGAGAGGCCCGGGCCGCCCCGCCGCTCCCGGGACTCCCTCCCGCCCCGCCGGGCACCCGGCCTCACCCTCGGCCCAGCCCTGGCACGTAGCCGAGCGGCGCGGGCATGCCAAGGAACGGCTTCTTTTTCTTGTTCATGGTGGCGGAGACAACCGAGACGAGCGAAAGGGAAAGACTAGGCCGCCCGGAGCGGAGCTGCGCAGTAGCCCTGCGCGTAGCCCAGGAAGCGCTGAGGCCGCGGCGTCACCCGCGCCCCGGAAGCACAGCCCGCGGCCGCGGGAAGCCCCGCCCACCGGTCTTCTGGGAGGAACTCGCGGACGCCGTGCTTCCGGCCGCTTCCGCGGAGCTTCCGGCAGGGACAGCGGCCAGCGCCGGCACGCGAGCGCCGACCTGTGACCAGGCGGCCCGCGGCAGAAGGTGGGCGGGGCCGCGGTCGGCGCCGCGCTGCGAAACCCAAGGCCCAGCCCGAGCCCTCTCGGCCTGCTCCCGAGGGAGTCCTCGCACCCTGACCCCCTGTGCTCCAGCCTTGGAGCAGCGTTCGCGCTCTGCCCCCCGGATGCTGGCCCCCTCTGGCCTGGCCGCTTCCAAGCTGTCAGCCTGCGCGGTGCTAGTGTGTGGCTGCGGGGCTGAGGACACGCCTGCCTGTGCGTGCGCCCTGTGCAGACTGCGCGCTTGTGGCCAGTTCCCGGGTCCCCACGGTAAGGCCATGCCCTGACTGTCCCCTGCTCCTACAAAGCTGAAGAGAGCAAACGAATGCAGCACCCATCAATATGTGGGCCGGCGTCTCAAGCATGTGTGTGCGCCCTGTGGGGCGTGTGCTCTTGTCTTAATGGATCTACACCACTGTACTCTGCACACGCTTTTGTATGTCCATGTGCAGCTCTGCCCCTTCTACAAGACACCCGCCAACCCCACCTACACCCTGGGGTGAGCACTCATACTCTTGGGCAGAGCAGGCAAAATGGCTGGTTGAAGCCTGACCCTCCTTTTGCAGGACCAGACACTTCTGAGCTCCGCACTTCTCGCTGGAGTCCTGGGGTCAGCACCTCAGTCCTGCCTGCTACAGCTGTTGGCGCTCTCCTTCCCATCCCCAGCCAAGTCCCTTTCAATAATTGAGCACTGAGCCCCCGCCCCTGGCACTGAGTCAGATTATGCAAGGATGGCTAGACAGCACCTTATGTATTTTGGACATGTTGTCAGGAGGGACCAGCCTCTGGGAAAGGACATCATGTTTGGGAGAGTGGCAGGTCAGCGAAAAAAGGACCCTCAACTAAATGGATTGTCACAGTGGCTGCAACAATGGGCTTAAACGTAAAAAATACCGTGTGCGTGGCACAGTGTTGGGAGTGTTTTGTTCTGATGTACACAGGGTAACTGTGAGTCGCACCCAACTCCATGGACCTAACAGCAACAACAGGGAAAGAGAATGGCACGCTGGAGTTCATGGTGGTGTGGAGGAGTGATCAGGGGTCATTCTGGCTTCTCGGGCTTCTCGGGAGAATCAGGAGCCCAGCTGAGAAAGAGACTTCCTCAGAGAACAGGAGAATGCCCCCGTGAAGAAGTAATGAGTACATTCACGACATAGGAAGAAGAACAAGTGTTTGGGAGGGGTTGGTCTGGCCTCTGGCCTGGACCCCGGTGGGTAGAAGACCCCAGGAATAGTTAGGGCGCCCTCCCCAACACCCAGAGGGGTCCAATAGTTCCTCGCTTGCCAGCCTAAGAGAACCCCCAGCAGGTGCACCGAGACCTTCGTTGGCGGAGCCATGCCCAGGTGCTCACGGACGCCTTTTGCTCTGATGGACACCCTCGGCACACGCAGCTCCGCGCGCCGCCGACACACCTCGGAGCTCCCGGAGCGCGCCTGGCGCACAGGGTTCGGCGGCAGGTGCCTAGCCGCGCAGACTCGCCGGCCGCAGAGACCGGTTCGGGCGCGGGGCCGGCTCGGGCGGGGCGGGGCGGCTGCGCGCGTTGCCCGCCGGCCACACTGGCCGCCTTGCTCTCGGCGAGGGGCGTGTGTGTGGGCCCGGCACTCTCGGGCCCCATGTTCACCGAGCTGAGGTCCAAGCTGAGCCCCCCGCGAGGCCGCGCCGGGGCTGTGCGCGCGGGCTTCGGGGAGCGCCGGGATGTGGACGGTGAGCGGGGCTGGACTAGGGCACAGAAATATTGCGGACCGTGGGTATCGGTGGCCAGGAGGCACGGGGGACGGGACTGGGGATGCTTTCAGCGGCGGCAACCGCGGGCGGCGTTCTTTCCTAACAAGGTCCAGTGGCCTTTGTCTTACGCCGGGGGTGGGGGCGGCCAGCCGGAGGCCTTGGGGATCAGCGAGCCACAAGCTCGGGGCGAGTAATGACTGGCCAGAGCTTCTGTCCCCAGGCTGGCACCACACTGAGGGTCACCTTTTCCTTCACACAGAGAAAACGTTCCGCAGCCCTGACAGTGGTGCCGAAAGGGGGCGGAGGTCAAAGCCCGGCACAGGCGCGCGCGTGTACACACACACACACACACACACACACACACACACACACACACACACGTCATATTTCTTTGTGGAATTCGGACGTTGAGGCTGGGAGAGACAGACCACCCCGTGTGCGGGCAGGAAATGGGCGGGGCCCAGCTGCCTCAGGCAGGTGCAGCGTGTGAAGGCGTCGGACTGGTTTCCCCAGAACCGCACACTGGGTCCCAGCCATGAAGTACCCCCACCCCTGCGCGCGCAAAGCTTTGAGACCACTGTGCCTGTCCCCTGGAAGATACGGGTTAAATTAAATCTCCCACAATACTGGAGGCCACCTCAGTGCCACATCCTCTGACCTTAAAGCTCAAATTTAGCATCACCTATGGTCCAATTGGAAAGTTGCAAGAGTAGGGGTTGGGGGAGCTAAGCCACAAGAGTCTTACAAAGGACCAGCAGTAGAATGTGAGGTTCCACCATTGCTCAGACCTCTAGCCACATTACCAAGCCCTGCCATGGAGTGGTGGGGACTCCTGTCTCTTGGGATGGAGGGACAAGGGCCCTGGTATGAGAACCTCATCCTGCTTGCTGACTCAGGGCCTGGATGCTGTAGAGACTGGCAGCCTGAACCAACCTGAGTTGCTGACACCACACAGAGCCTTCCTTTGTTCATTTGCTCATTCACAATGTCCATACAGTGCCTCCTTTGCACAAGACTGGGCAAACCTTAGGGATCCAGACATTGCCCTTCTCCAGATTCATGTTAGCAGAGATGCCAGAAATGACCATAAAACTAAACTGTGATGAGTATAATCAAGTTGATGTGGGAAGAGGTTCCCTAGCACATGACTGCACCCTGCACACCTGTGTGAAAGAGTTCATGCCCAAGAGCCTCCTAGTCCCATAGTGCTGTCCTGGCTGGGGCCCTGTAGAGGCAGCCCAGCAGGAAACCCCAGCACATGTTTGAAGAGTCCCTGCTGTCAGCTTGGCCAGAGTTCAGGTTTTTTGTCAGTGAGTCAGAGTTGGTGAGCACAGCAGGGCAGGGGCCAAACCTCAAACACTAGGTATGGCTGTTGGAACTGAGCATCTTCAACAGTGATGGGCAGGCAGTAACCTCACCTGGACCTCCACACCCTAGAGGGCCTCCCAGGAACTGGGGCCAGGCTTTTTCCTTAAAGACACATCCTATGTGTATGCCCTGGTCGGTGTGGTGTGAGGCTTGTGTGCCAAACCAAGGCAAGGGCAAAGGAAGACAGAGTGCTTCTGGGAATATTCCCCCTTGCCTGGCTATAGGTGTCAGGCTCCATGAGAGGAACATCTTCCAATCTAAACACACTGTGAGGCACAGCATGGGCTGTAGACACATGGAGGGAAAGGAGTATAGAGTTCAAATTCCAGCGAGGGGTGAGGAGTCACCCTCAAGACAGCTCTTGCGCATTTACTTCTGCCTCTGGGGATTGGGACAGCTGCAGTGGGGAAGTGGCTTCTCTCCTTGGTGGAGGAAAGGTGAGCTAGGCAAAGAGCTGGCTCTCAAGGAAAGAAGCCTCTGGCCCTGCCCCTGACTGCTCTGACTTGACATCCCTGCCTATAGCTTCTGCCCACTTCAGCTTCTGCCAGACCCTCCTGGAACACACAGTGTCGGCTGAGAGCATCCCCTGCCACCTGCCTCGGACGCCAGGCACCAGCCTCACATGGCATGACTCCCGAAGCCAGAGGGTATCCACCAGCAGGCCAATCAAGCTCCTGCAGCAGCCCGGCACAGAAAACCCCCAGGTGCCCACCCACCCCACCCAAACACAACCCCTGCCCTCCCCACTCGACTGCCCTCACTCTGCCTGCCATCCCTCCTCCCCTGCAGGGCCGGCTGTACTCTGACCACTATGGTCTATACCACACAAGCCCCTCCCTGGGAGGCCTGACCCGGCCCGTGGTCTTGTGGAGCCAGCAGGACGTCTGCAAGTGGCTCAAGAAGCACTGTCCCCACAACTACCTCATCTACGTCGAGGCCTTCTCCCAGCATGCCATCACTGGTACAGTGGGATCATGAGGCAGGGAGGGGCCAAGATGCTCCAGAGAGCCTCACCTCCATTCAGTGGGCCCTGTCTCCCATGACAGTCAGTTTCCCTCTGGGTTTTTACTATTTTGGTGTGTCTCTCTGTCTCTCTCAGTCACTCTGATCTGTCTTTGTCTGATGCTTCTCTGCTTAGCCTCCGTGTTTTGCTTGTTTTTGTCTTTGCCTCACTCTCCCTCCAAGTAATCCCTGAATTTCTCTCTTTGACCCTTACTGGTCCACTTATCTCTTGGTTTCGGAGTTCGCTTTTTTTTTTTTTTTTTTTTTTTAAAGATGGGTCTCACTACATAACCTATCTGCCTTGGCTCTTGATGCTTCTGTTGGCTTTGTGGGCCGTCTTTCCTCTCCTCCATCCCCAGGTCGGGCACTGCTGCGGCTGAATGCAGAGAAGCTGCAGCGGATGGGGTTGGCACAGGAGGCCCAGAGGCAGGAGGTGCTGCAGCAGGTGCTGCGCCTGCAGGTGCGAGAGGAAGGGCGGAGCCTGCAGCTGCTCAGCCAAGGTCAGTGGGAGGGGCCTGGAGTGCCCTGGTCCTGGGGCTGGGCTGAGCATGCAGGGTGAGTGGTGTCACTGCAGGAGGGTGGCTCTGTAAGGACCATCCTGGGATCCAGGAGGGTCCTGCCTCTCCCTCATGCCCATCCATCCCACAGCTTCTTTCGGAAACATGTCCTAGCTGCTGCCTGGGCTTAGACCCCAGACCCCAACACTGTGACCGGAGCCCACGGCCAAGGATGCAGAGCTGGCCCTACAGCCCCCTTGGACTCTGCAGGATGCCCTGGTGGCCAAGCCCGGCCCAGTGAACAGACAGGACCCGGAATGCCACCCCCAGGTGCCTCTGTCGGGCATTCCAGGCTACACCCTGGGTCTCGGTGGACAGGGACTGCTTGAGTGTAGACCTTCCTCCTGGGATCCAACCCAGGCCCACCCCGTGGTGCTGCTGGCAGCAAGCAGGGCAGCTGCCTGGAGCCAGAGTGGGGTTTGAATGCCCCCAGACCCCAGAGAGTCTGTTAATTTATGTTCCCGTACCACATGACCACCCCCATCACCTTATTTACACATCTCCCCCTTGACCTGTCCTAGCTCTGTGTCCTCCCTAGGAACCACCAGGTCAGCCTCACAGTGGGACAAACTGCCTTGGTTCCCTGAGACTTGTGTTCCTCCCTTATCCCAACTGGGGCCCAGCAGGCCCAAGCCATTGTCCAGAGTAACAGTTGTCAGTGCCCACCCAACCAGGTACCATGGCAAGGTACCATTCATTATTTGTGCCACTTTTGCCACACCCCACCTGCTCATAAGAGCTGAGGCTGAGAGAGACCTGGGATGCCCAAGCCCCCCAGACAAAATGTGCCACAAGTGCAAGTGATTTCTTGCCCAGCCCACCAGTCCACAGTGCTTCCAGCTTCACCTTCACAAAAGTCTTGCTTCTCAGCCAGGCGCGGTGGCACATGCCTGTAATTACAGCAGCTAGGGATGCAGAGACAGGAGAATCGCAAGTTCAAGACTAGAGGCAGTCAGCGTAATTTAGCAAAACCCTGTCTCAAAAAGTAATGAAAGCACGCCTGTAATCCCAGCAGCTTGGGAGGTGGAGGCAGGAGGATCACAAGTTTGAGACCAGAGGCAGTCTGCGTAACTTAGCGAGACCCTGCCTCAAAAAGTAAAAAAAAAATGAGCTGAGGGTACAGCTCAGTGGTCCAGCACTTGCAGAGCATGCAAGCGTGAAGCCCTGGGTTCAACCCCCAGTACCGGGGTAAAAAAAAAGTAATGAAAAAATATATATATATATTGGCTAGGGGTGCAGCTCAGTGGTATAGCACTTGCAAAGCATGCAGGCGTGAGGTGCTGGGTTCAACTCTCAGTACTGGAAAAAAAAATCTTGCTTCTCAGCATCTTTTCCACTCTCTGGCTCTTGGAGACTGCCATGCATGTGGGTGTTTCCATTGCCACTTTCCCAAGAAAACCTGGATTCACAGAAAAGACTATATGGAAGGATTCACAGGAAAGACTATATGGAATCTCTCCTTGGGTGGTTGAGGGCTGGTGCTGCCTGGCAGAGGGACAGCAAGGGTGGCCTTGCCCCCCATCTTGCTCCTCTGCCCCCTCTCATTCCCCCAGGGACTCTGAAAATCTCAGGACAGTCAAGGCTGAACCTCTAGTCCCCTTTGTTTCTGGAGCTGACCTCCAGATGCAAGATTGTTCATTGTAGGGCCTGAATGGAATGTGGACAGCTAGCCTGGCGCCTCTTGTCCTGTATGCCCCCCCCATGCACGGGGAGCCCCCTTGTTTTGTCTGGCCCCCTCAAGTATCCCTGCCCACCTTGTGCCACTGTCTTCAGCCAGAGGGCCCATCTGTGTCCACTTTCTCCTTGTCTTGCCCACCCCATGATCCTGTCCTGTCTTCCTTGTTTTTTGCTCACTCTTTTATATTCTGACAAAAAAAAAAAAATCAGAAATAAACCTGGTTCTCAAGTGCCCACAGTGCTGGGGCTGGGAGGAGGTGGGGGGGTGTCTGGCCCAGGGCCTACAGATGGGACCACCAGGGGGCAGTGGTGTCATGTCCTTGAGGGGCTGCCTGTTAACCCCAGGGCCCCAGATGGGACAAAAAGCCTCCTGGGGAGGTTGATGGATGACACCCCAGTGGTAGGCACAACACTCCAGACACTCTCAAAGATACAGCCAGACACATGTTTGAGGTTCCTGGAGCTGCAGTATATTTCAGTGGTAGAGCTCATGCTTAACATGCATGAGGCCCTACATTCAATCCCCAGCACCAAAAGAGGGGAGGGGGAAGAAAAGGAAAAAAAAACATCTAATTCTGGAGGTCAACAGCCTAAAATCCAATAGGGCCATGTTCCCTCCAGGGCTGTGAAGGAAGAATCCTTTCCTGCCTCTTCCAGCTCCTGGTGGCTGTCTGGGATTCTTGGACTGAAGGACACATCACTCCAAACTCTCTCTATGGATCACATCAGTCTTCAATCCCTCTCACATCTCTCTCTGCCTCCTTATGGGGAAACTTGGATTTCAGGCCCACTTGGGTAATACAGGTTGATCTCATCTGAAGATGCTTAATCACATTGGTAAAGACCCTTTTTCAAAATAAAGTTCCACTGACAGGTTCAGAGATTTGACATGGTCATCCGTTGGGGCTCACTATATTCAGCTTCTCACACAGGGCCATGCTGTGATATATGCAGTGTATGGATCAGAGCACACACTCTGTCACACAGAGCAACCAGACACACAAATAGGAAGAGAAAAGCTAAACACATACACAGGAACACAGACACAGTGACTTAACATCCAGACATGCAACAACATGCCCAAGACACACTTGTGTATTTGGCCAGACACAGTGATACCCACAAAGACATATAACACCCCCACATAGACAGGTGTATCTAAACACAAAAATATTTACCCATGGTAATGACACATATAAACATACAAGATATAACACATCCATGATACACACAAACCTACTCTATTATACAACACCCTCACATCCAGATACACCAAGAAAATAATTGTTTCCTTACATCCTGACACATTTACACATGCACATATCACATCCTGGACACACATATGCTAAGGTCAAGATGTATACCCCATGCACCCTAATGTCCAACCACCTGCATCGATCTCACCTAGTATAGGACATGCCATGACACTGATACCCAAACATGGATGCTGCCTGACACACATAGCCATTTAGATACACATGTACCTATGGATGTTGACCCAACCCATTTATGGGCACCACATTTATGCAGGTAAGGCTGACAACCTTGGATGCACCTCAGGGGACACAGAACTGACCCCTCACAACATCCTGCTGGTCCATCCCCAGGGTGGTGATGGCAAAAAGGGAAGGACATCATGACTTGGCCTTGAGCAACTGCCTCTCCTTCCTCCTGTGGTCACATGGGTGGGCAGTGCACACTGGCCTCTCTGGCTCAGATTTCCATGGGAAGGAACAACTGATCCCTTTTCCAAGGGGCTAGTACCTTGCCTGTCCTTCCAGGTGAGCACTCTGCGCAAGCTTCAAATAAAGCAGAACTCAAGATCCTGTTGAGAAGCAGCAAATCCCAAATCTGCTGATGTCTTCTCTGTCCTGCCCCCAAGAGGCAATGGAACTTGCTCTAGTGGGGACTGGGCAGGGGGTAGCTGGGCAGGAGGGGCCCAGAAAATGAGATGTACGTGGTAACTCCATTTCCCAACTAGCTATCTTCAGCCCACACCAATTCTGAGTAGTCCAAAATGCTTGTGGAATGTAAAGGTGGGGGCTTTAAACAACTTTAAAGTCAGAGCCAGATGTGGTGGCCCACACCTGTAATCACAGCACTTTGGGAGGCAGGAGGATTGCTAGTTATAGGCCAGCCTGGGCTACATAGCAAGACTCTGGGGAGGAGGGGGAAGCCCACAACTTTAAAATCAAGTTTAATTGTAAAAGCAACATATAAGCATACACATGATAAAAATATTTTGATAGTATTGTAGGCACAAAATGAAAACCCAGTTTCCTCCTCTCTCTTTCCTCTGAGACAGGAGAGTTCCTCCCTGGGAGATGGGGGCTGTGAGCAGGTGAGAGTGGTTGTCTCAGAGGCATCTCTTGTATGCCTCCTGTGGTGCTCCAGGCATGCTCTACCTCCTTGCCAGGCAGCCTTTTGCTCTCCCCAGTCTCCCACAAGGAGCTTCATTCCCCTCTCTGCTTCATTCACTCCCATGTCCTGTGGGGTGAGACCCCATTGCCCCTAGGCCTGACACCAGCAGAGCCTGGGCTCTGGGACAGAGGACCCAGGTGCTGTCTGCTGGTCTGGGACCACTGTCCACAAAGCTGAGAGTCGATTCAATGGCCAGTGACTCCAATAAAGCTCCATGCCCTTAAGAGTGGCTAGAGTGATGACGGTGGCTGCAGGGCTCGCTGGTGAGAGTTTCAATCCTGCCCTGCCGACTCATGGGTTAGAGGAAGCTCAGGATCCCAGAGCACAGGAGCCACCGTTTCTGCACCTGCCCTGACCATCGTGCAGTGTCATCGGTCGCCTCAATCCGTGAGCACCAGAGGTGGGGCAGTGTCCAGCGTCCCTGAGGTGCCTCAGTTTACCATGCTGTCCACACAACACCTCCTGCCATACCAACGGTATGACTGGCCACTTGGGTACAGGCCCGGCCCACCGAGGCGGTGAGTCTCGAAGCCTAACAGAGCGGACGGGGCAGTGAGCCCCCTCCCCGTCGCGCGGCGGCTCTGGAATACCGCGAGAGTTCGCCCCCCTCCCCCCGCAATAAAACTGTCAAAGGTGGGAGGGGCGGGAGCGCGCATGTGCGCAGCGCGGCGCAGCCTGTGCCGCCCAGACCCCGCGCCCCGGCCCCGGCCCGGCCCGGCCCGGCCGCACCCAGCTGGGCGCCGCAGGTAAGCGCCGGCCGCCGGCCCTACCCTCTGCGGCCCCGGCGCCCGCCTCGACCGCCTCGCGCAGGCCCCGGGCCCAGCCGCCGCCCCTTCGCGCCCGGACCCGCACCGCGCCCCGCGCCCCGCGCCGGCGCCGTCTTCCTGCCTCCTCCTTCTCCAGAAAAAGTCGCCATTTTGGTTCACTGCTTTCACCCCCCACCCCCGCGGTCGGCTCTTCCGGGCCAGGCGGAGGCCCGCGCTCGGCCGCAGGTGACAGGTGGGTGGCGACCGGCCTCCAGGTGCGCGTCCTGGCCGCCCTCACCTGGCCGGGCCTAGGCCGGGCGGCCTCCGTGCGGGCGCCGGCGCCCCCTCCCCCGGAGGCTCCAGGCTGAGATGCAGGCGGCCCCGAGGGGAACCCATTCCTGTCCTGGGACGCTAGCATCAGGCCCAGGTGGAAAGAGGGTCACCGCCTCCTAGCCAGCTTGGCCTTAGGTCCCCCAACTCTGAATTCTCTGCCCAGGTTTCAGGAAGATTGACACCTGCACCCCAAGCCTTTGGGGTCATTAGGGACTGGGATGACTCATGCCCACACTGTCTCCTTTTGATACTGCAAAATGAGGACTCCCTGAGAACTTTGTTTAGTTGGCCTCGGACCTTCCCTCTGCCCAGGCCCAGGATGCAGCATCTACCTTGGCAATAGTCAGTGACTGTCCTGACCTCTGACCTCAGCCCTCCTAGACACAGCAGCCCCTTCCTACCCTCTCTGGTCTGAGTTGATAAGAAACTATTCGGGGGGTGGGGTGGGGTGTCTCAACCGCTCCCTGGTACTTTTGTAGCTCTGGGTGTCTCTGTGGGGGACCCCACAGGATTAGGCTCAGAGCCTATGCCCTGCCCCTTAGCTCTCAGGATGTGAGGTCCCCTAGCAGAACAGGCCCCTGGAGGCCAGCTTGGGCCACATCATGCTTTCTAGCCAGTGTTCTAGCAGTCTCTGGTATCTGACCCTTTGCTGTGACTTGTTTGGCTGAGGCAGGCCTGTGGGGTACCTAGAGGGAACTGACTGGGCCAGGGGAGGCCAGTCAGCCCAGGGAGGCTCAGGGCTGAGCATGAGACCTCCATCTAGGTGAAGGGTCCCAGCTGGGCACAAGGCTCAGAAGATGGCCAGGAAGGATGGCTCTGCAGGCAGGGGGACCAGAATGGGATACTGGTAGGTTGTCAATCTGCTCATGGGGAGTGGGCTGGAGGTCCATGGCATCCACCTTTGACATCTTCTGTGTCTGGAGAGAAGGATCTGAAGGTGGCTGTTTGGGTAGGTTGACATTGCATGGGGTCTGGGTGGGCAAGGGTCATTGGGAGAAGATGTCCCTGATTGTTGAGGCCTGTGAGCCAGGAGCCATTACTGGTAACATAATTGGGCCTCAGGAGAGATGTCAGCCTCCTTGCTCCTACACTGGCCCCCCCTCCTGGAGACAGGCTGCTCCCTGATCCATAGCACATTTTGGGACTGTGTTGGGTAGGGGTGGGGAGGTCTATTAAAGCTGGCAAAGGCCTCAGGCCCTTCCACATTGCTCATGTCTATCTAAAGAGACCTTGGCTGCACATCACCTTCCCTGAATCTGAAGCCCCCCCTCGCTTACTTTTCCATAAGGCAGACACAGGCCACCAGGTCTCCTCCCTGGCCAGAGAGAGGACCTGTCCAAGATAGGTTCCAGAGTTGCCCCAGCAAAAGTCCTGAGTTGGGCCTGTCACACTTACAGGTCTGTACACCTGCTCTGCAGAGATGACAGACCCCTTTGGTGTTGGAGGAGGCCGCCGGCTGCAGGGGTCCAACAAAAGTGGTCCTGGGAAGAGTAGCAGCCGGAAGGAGGTCCAACTTCCCATGCTGCAGGATCCACCAAAGCTAGGTGAGGAACTAGGGCCAAAATCCACTCCAGAGGGTCACGTGTAGTCAGTGGTAGAGTAGGCAACCTCCCGGGTATCCTGAGGGCCTTCTGGGGTGGAGACTGTCAGGGATGTAGCCTGGGGCCTGGACTGGCCACACCTCTCCCGTCCCTGTGCCTTGGTGTGGGTAAGCCAAGGCCCACTGTGTGCTGCCCCTTGGCACCTGGTGATGATGCTGTGCTGTCCCTGAGCCTTGCTGCATCCTGTGCTGCAGGGCTGCCAGTGGCTCACAGTGGACAGACAGTGCCTGGCCAGGCCCCGCTCTGCTTTGACCCAGGAAGTCCAGCCAGTGACAGGACAGAAGGGAAGAAAAAGGGGCGGCCGAAAGCCGAGAACCAGGCCCTCCGAGACATTCCTGTGAGCTCCCTGAAGGCTGGGGTGGGGCTTACGCTGGGTTAGCCTGTGGAGGCCAGAGCCATGCCCTTACCTGCTCTTTGCACATCTGTGCCAGCTCTGAGTTTCAGCATGTGGCCAGAGGCCCTTGCATCTGACATGCTGTGAGGTCTCAGTGGACAATATTGGTGGCCCCCAGCACAGGTCTAGAAGATGGCTCAGATTCTTGCTATGGTCCTGAGGTTGAGGGGCTCACCTGGGCTCTGTGCCTATAGGCCTGGGGAGGGCTCTGAGTCGGGGGCTCAGGCTGACAGAGGCCTGGGTGGCTGAGGGTCAGCAGCCTGGCCTTTCCGTATATCCAGCTCCCCCTGATGAACCAGTGGAAAGATGAATTCAAGGCACATTCAAGGGTGAAGTGTCCAAACTCGGGGTGCTGGCTGGAGTTCCCCAGCATCTACGGGCTCAAGTACCATTACCAGCGGTGCCAAGGGGTAAGGGGTTGTGGGTTGGGAAAGATGAGGCCCGGGGGTGTGTCTGGGCAGAGGCCTCTGGGGCCCCATCCCACACCTGCCCTCCCTGCCCAGGGTGCCATCTCAGATAGGCTGGCCTTCCCTTGCCCCTTCTGCGAGGCTGCATTCACCTCCAAGACTCAGCTGGAGAAGCACCGGATTTGGAATCACATGGACCATCCGCTGCCAGCCCCCAAGCCTGGCCCAGTCAGCCGGCCAGTCACCATCAGCCGGCCTGTTGGGGTCAGCAAGCCCATCGGAGTGAGCAAACCCGTCACTATTGGCAAGCCAGTGGGAGTCAGCAAGCCTATTAGCATCAGCAAGCCGGTCATGGTCAACAGACCTGTGTCAGTCACCAAACCTGTGCCAGTCACTAGGCCTGTGCCAGTCACCAAGCCTGTCACTGTCAGCAGGCCCATGCCGGTCACAAGGCCTATGCCAGTCACCAAGCCCATCCCGGTCACCAAACCTGTGCCGGTCAACAAACCCATGCCAGTCACCAAGCTTGTGACAGTTACAAAACCTGTGCCGGTCACCAAGCCAGTGCCCGTCAGCAGGCCCATTGTGGTCAGCAAACCAGTGCCAGTCAGCAGACCCATTGCCATCAGCAGAAACACCCCACCCTGCAAAATGGTGCTGCTGACCAAGTCTGAGAACAAAGTACCTCGTGCCACAGGGAAGAACAGTGGTAAGAAAAGGTACAGGAGCTCACTCTAGTCAGAGAGCACATGGCTATGCCTGGGGGAAGGGGGCCCAAGGCTGGGCCTGCCTGGCCCTCACCTTGCCCACTCCTTGCAGGATTGCAGAAAGCCTGGACACTTGTCCTATCCTGCCTAAGCAGGCGAAGCCAGAGAATGGAGAGTATGGCCCGTCTGCCCTGAGCCAGAGTACAACCTTCCAGCTGAGTACAGACCCTAGCAACAGCCCCCTCCTGACAGGTGGCAGGCCCTTGGCAGGCAAGGAGGTGCTGCGGCCTGCAGGGTCTGTGCCCCCACCCGAGGAGGACCCAGAACGTACAAAGCACAGTAAGATGAGGGCTCCAAGGGCAGTGGCTGGGGTGGACTCTGGCTTCCTGATGGTTATTTGACCAGAGTATTGGCCCCCAATTTCTCTACCCTGAGTTAGGAAGGAAACAGAAAACACCGAAGAAGTTTACAGGAGAGCAGCCATCCATCTCAGGGACCTTTGGGCTCAAAGGTGAGACCTTAGCCAGCTGGGTGCCTCCAGGGCTGGTGTGTCCACATGTGCGCCAGCCCTTAGCCATACCTCGTGCCCACTCCACATGTGCACACAGGTCTGGCCAAAGCTGAAGATAAGGCCCGAGGTCACCGCTCCAAGAAGCAGGAAGGGCCAGGCCCTGAGGACATGCGGAAGAAGGTGCCAGTCACCTCCATCCCTGTCAACAAGGAGGTGCCAACTCCTCTGACCCATCCAGCCCCAGGTGGGGGCCGCCTGGCGGGGCCCAGGGCAGGTCTCCACGTGGGCTGGGTCCCATAGCACAGACATCAGGGCTGACTGTGCCACCTGGGTGTTGTGCCTGGAGTCCAGGGCATCCCCTGAGGCCTAGCCCTGCCTCACAGGTGGCGCTGAGGAGCAGTGGCAGCGAGCCATCCATGAGCGGGGGGAGGCTGTCTGCCCCACCTGCAATGTAGTCACCCGGAAGACTCTTGTGGGGCTCAAGAAGCACATGGAGGTGTGTCACAAGGTAAAGATGCCCCAGAGGTGCTGTGAGGGAGGGCCTCCACTGGGGCCCAGCTGGGCACCACTTCTTATTGCTGGGCTGTTCATCCACAGCTGCAGGAGGCACTCAAGTGCCAGCACTGCCGGAAGCAGTTCAAGTCCAAGGCTGGCCTCAACTACCACACCATGGCCGAGCACAGCGCCAAGGTAGGCCACCTATCCCCCAGCTCCCCATCCATCCTTGACTACTGACTGCTTACCTAGCCCCACTGCTGCTCCTCTATCCCTGACCTTGGACTGCCATGGCCCTGACCTCTGGGCTGGCATCAGATCTAAGGGTTGCTCTGTCCCCAGCCCACGGACACTGAGGCCTCTGAGAGAGGGGAGCAGGAGGAGCGAGAGCGGCTGCGCAAAGTGCTTAAGCAGATGGGGCGGCTGCGCTGCCCACAAGAGGTCAGTGGAGGGCATGTGCAGGGTGCACCTGTGGGGCACAGGATGTAGCTCCTTACTGGCCGCTTACCCACCCTCTGACCCGGACCTCCAGGGCTGTGGGGCCGCCTTCTCCAGCCTCATGGGCTACCAGTACCACCAGCGGCGCTGTGGGAAGCCACTCTGTGAGGTGGACAGCCCCTCCTTCCCCTGTGCCCACTGTGGCAAGACTTATCGCTCCAAGGCTGGCCATGACTACCATGTACGCTCGGAGCACACAGCTCCGGTGAGTGGCCCGTGGTCCCCTACATCCTTGTGGCTTTCATGTGGTCTGTCCTGTGGCACAGGCTGTGCATCTGTTTATATATCCACATGTCACCTATAGGTGTGATTCCCACTCTTAGTGATCTTGAGTCATTCATGTCTTGGAAGGAGGGAGGGTGGGCACCTGGGTCCCTGGCTCCACGTCCTCCCTGGGGCTGCCAGTGTTGTCCCCACTCCCACTTGTAGGCATCTCATGCTGACCCTGATCACTTTCTCTGGATGTTTGCATTCTGTGGGTCACCCTGGCCTTGCTGTGCCCTGCCCTCCAGCCCCCTGAGGAGCCCACAGACAAGACACCTGAGGCTGAGAACCTGCTGGGTGTTGAGCGGACTCCCAGTGGTCGTATCCGCCGCACCTCAGCCCAGGTCGCTGTGTTCCACCTACAAGAGATCGCAGAGGATGAGCTGGCCCGTGACTGGACCAAGCGGCGCATGAAGGATGACCTTGTGCCAGAGACTGCTCGGGTGAGCTGCCCACTTAGGTGATGGGCAGGACTGGGGCCATGTTCACTCTCCAGTTACTTCCCCAACCCCCCCAGCCTCCTGGTCTCTGGCCAGGAATATGTCATTTCAGAGTCCCCTGTGACAACCATACCCTGTGGCCTTTCTTGGTCATATGTTGACCTTGTCCGTGGAGGGGCTAGTAAGCCTGCCACAGAGGCACCCATTAGAGCAGTGAGCACCTTGGCCTGGGGCTTACCTGGCACTGTGTCTGGCTTTGCAGCTCAACTACACTCGGCCAGGCCTCCCCATACTCAACCCCCAGCTGCTTGAGGAGTGGAAGATCGAAGTCAAGGAGAAGGGCCATGTGAACTGTCCAAATGACGTGAGCTGGGGCAGGCGGGAAGGGGGTGTGGGGGATGGAGACTCCAGGTCAGAGGGCCCAGTGTGGCCCTCAGGCATCAGCTGAAGCTGAGACACAGACCTGTCGGAGGGGACCCCCTCAAAGTGACAAGCTTACCTTGAACCCTGGATTCCTCTTGGATCCTCACATGGAGACCCCATTGGCAGAGGGGACCTCAACCTTGGGCGCACATGCCCCAGGACTCCTGGGGTCATACCCTTCCAGCTGCCCTAAAGAGGCCCCAGAACTTTCTGGGACTGAGGCAGGGCACCCCTTCATGTGGGACACCCTGAGAGGGCCACCCCCCACAGCTGTCTCCTGCCTGCAGTGCTGTGAAGCCATCTACTCCAGTGTATCCGGCCTCAAGGCCCATCTTGCCAGCTGCAGCAAGGTCAGTTCTGGGGCCTTCCACGTGGCCATGTGGGGTTCTAAGCACTCCTAGGTTTCTCCTGCCAGGAGTCCACCCGTATTAGCATGCGACCCTACCTGCCCTGTGTGTACAAGTCCAGAGATAAGCTGATGCCAGACAGCTAGCCCAGGACCCCTCCCCTCCCAGTCCCCTACCAGTTCCAAGTCCTGCCTGAGTGCCTCTCATCTGTGAGTGGTCACCCTGGCCTGGGAAGAGGGTGTACTAGCTTGGGATGCGGACCCAAAGGTCAGCAAAGGTCTGTGACCTGTCCCTGGGGCACTTGCCACTTTCCACCCTTGCCTCACCCCTCGCCTCTCCTGTAGCAGGGGGCGGCTCAGTGGTCCTGCTGTAGGGTGGGCTTGTGGCCCCTGTAGCCCATCCATTGGGCACACATCTGCATGGTCAGTGCAGTTTCTCTTTGGCTGCCTCTGACCTTGACCCTTTAGCAGTGGAATAAGGGCGTGGGCCAGATTTAGGTGCTTTGGGTCCTCGAAGTCTGGGGACTAGACTGCCATACCTTGCAGGGGGACCACCTTGTGGGAAAGTACCGATGTCTGCTCTGCCCCAAAGAGTTCAGCTCCGAGAGTGGCGTCAAGTATCACATCCTCAAGACCCATGCAGAGGTGTGAGAGCCGTCCACTAGGCCTGTAGTCCTGTGGCTGGCCCCAGGGTTGGGTGGTGAAGGAGTGGGTGGCCCAGCTGGTGTGTGCCGAGAAATCTGGTTTCTCCCCAAAGTGGTGTCCAGTTTCCCCAGAAAAGCCCAGAGGCTCAGGCGCCTCCCCACAGCACTCTGACCAGGAGCCTTTCTGGTTGGGAACCTGCCCTTGGCCCCTTCCTTTAACAGCCTGCCTCAGTCTGTAGCACTGGTACAGGCTTCTGGGTTTTCACTGCAGCTTTTCTCCCCCTAGAACTGGTTCCGGACTTCAGCAGACCCTCCTCCCAAACCCAAGAGTCAAGACCCCTTGATGCCCAGACGAGAGAAGAAGAAAAGTCTGGCCAGTGGGAAGAAGCGGGGCCGCAAGCCCAAGGAACGGTCGGCTGGGGACCCTTCATCCAGGCTGCCCCCCCGCCGGGATGCCTGGCCTCCGGGAGGCAGAGACAAAGCCCCCCGGGGTTCCACTGGGCGGAAGCCTGGGGCTGGCAAGGTGCCAGAAAAGTGAACCAACTGGTATGGGGCCCAGCCCCCATGCCGGCCACCAGGCCCCACTCTGTGCAGGATAGGGGAGCCAGCTCCTGACCTGTCCTCCAGTCCACCTCTACCCATTTGTCCAGTGGGGGTGGCCAGCCATTCTTCCCTCCCTGAAGTGGCCCTTCCCCTGTTCAGGCTGCCTCAGCACAGCTGGGCTGGGCTCCCCAGGGGTGCTGGGGCAGTGGCAGAAGTGCAATAGCCTGGGGGCCAGCCCTCCCTGCAAGGACAGTCACATGCCTAGCAGAGTCTGGGTTCTTGGCACTGTGGGGGCCACAGGGCAGAGCAGTTGGATTGCCTTTGACCCCATCTTTGCCTCCTTAGGCCCAACTGAGTCCCCACCCTGGCTCCCCCAAGGCTCAGGGCTCCCTGGTGACCCATGGTTCTGGGCTGATGAGCATCCATGAGCAGTCTGCCTGCCATCACCTGGGCCTCACCTCCACCCAACACTGGAAGTCCAGTACCCCCAGCTACCTCCCAGGACAGACCCCGTCCGACCACTGCCATGCTGATCTGACAGCCGCTGCCTGCCCTTGTCCTCCCACCTCTCGTCCCTCTGCTTCTGTCTTCTACCTCTCTGGGCCTGCCCCTCCTCCATCTGCCATCCCTGCTATGCTTCAGGCCCCACCCCACTGTCCTGTGTGGTCAGGGCTGGGCTGGCCACCCTCTGAGCAAATCAGGGGACCTGCTGCTTCTCCCTGCTGGGAGGCCCAGGTGTGGCTGCCAGCCTGGGGGCAAGGGGCTGATGTGTTCTGCCTCAAACATTTAGCTTCTGACACTGTAGAGGTCTGTAGGTCACAGCTGGCCACCTGAAAGGGTCTTCCTGGTGCAAGGGACATGTGGGGTAGGGGCTGGACAGAAGGGGGCTCCTCTGAGGAGCTGTACCCGTGGGGGAGATCTACATCCTCCACAGTCAGGATGTCTAGAGGCTAAGCTCTGTGGGAAACTTCCTCTACCTGCCCTGTGTATCTGGTGGCATGGTTATTTGATACAGGAACTGAAGGCCAGTGCCCAGTGGGGCCTCAGCTAAAGTGGCAGCTCCAGGGTTAGGCCCAACCCTTTTGGGGCCCTGAAGATAGCAGGGTCAGGGCAGGAAGCCCTGGGTTTCTGGAGGAGATGGCCACCCAAGCCCTAGGTGCAAAGAGGAGAAGTTGTTTTCCAGCGTGGCTAGGGTAGGCTGAGGGCTCAGTCTCCCATCCTGGACGATGTGAATTTTGATATTTGCCTGTGTGCGTGTCTCCTGGGTGTTGTAGATGCCAGTCTTGTTGCTGTGACAAGTAACAACCTTTTTTAAAATTCTGTTTTTTATACAAAAACTCACAACAATCTGACATTTTGGTGCTAAGGGTTTCCTGGTGCCGAAGGGGGGGCAGGGGTTGGGGCTGGGACCCCTCTGCTGCGTAGGGGGCAGTGGTGACCCACATCCCCTCTTCCCCCAGGAAGACCAGTTCCGGGGGTCTTTGGGTGTGGGGCCCCTGTGCACTCTGGGAGGGCACTGACTCTAGCACTGGACTGATGTGCTAGGGTAGGCTCCCTGCTCCCCACTCACTTTGTCCTAATCAGAGGATGGGAGCATAGGCAGAGGTGGGTGTGATCTAGTGTCAGAGGTCAAAGGGTAGGCTGGGGACTGGGGCTTTTATGCAGCTAGGGAGGGGGAGGGGCCCAGAAGCACATTGTCCTTGTTACCAGTGGTGGGGGTTTGGGGTAGGTTGGACCCCAACACTTCTGCAGGTGTGGGTGCCCACTCTAGCCTCTCAGGTACTTAGAGCTTGTTGGGGGAGGAGGAGGAGGACCTGGGTTTTGCTGGGAGGTATTTCCAGGATCCCCAAGGCCCATAAGCAGTCCCTGGTGTGAGAAATGGGGATCCCAGGTGACTTGATGTTTAGCACTTTAACTCCGTCCTCTGTCTTTGAGGTGGGTGTGGGGGCTTGGGCCAGAAGTAGCTCTTGGGTTGGCCCCTCCCTCCCACATTGGCTGTTGAAGGGCAGTGGCTAGCTGGTGTGCAGAGCCTTCCTCCTGAAGGGAAAGGGCCCTGGGCTAGCTCAGCAGAATCTGCCCACCTCCCAACTCTGGCCCACAGGTGGCCAGGGGACCAGCATAGCAGACCCCCAGAGTGAGGTAGGCATATACCTTGGAGGACCAAGCCGTGGGCCCTTGGCAAATGCAACTGTGGGGGCCTTGTGGATCTACCTCTGACTCAGCACTAGCCCAGCCCGGAAACAGGAAAGTGCACACAAAGCTAGGACGCACTTTATGCTCCTGCACAAGAGGCGGGTGTGTGGGGGTATCCTTGGGTCTTCCTGCCGGTTTTGTGGTTCTGAAGGGAAACCCTGGGAGGGGAGAAGATGGCCGTCCCTGTGGGCCACTGCTGGGTAGGACCCGGTGCTTTGCTCTGGAAGCCTGGGTTCAGGAGGGCCAGAGGGTCACCCTGCTGCCTGGTTGCCATGCATCCTAAACTTTGGGTTTCTTGGTTTGGTTTTTTAATGCAGTTCTCAGTACATAAGTGCATTTCGAAAGACAGGTTCCAGCTATCACTTGTAACCATATATATACACATATATTCTATCTACAAAGCGTTTATTTGCAAGATGTTTTGAGGTGAGCTTGGGCCCTGCCCACCCTGTGACCATCTGTCCGCATCCTCGTCCCTGCCTCGTCCTCCTGCCGCTCCGAGTGGCACGGGGGCGAGCCACCAACTGTATGTTATTAAAAATGACTGTATCAAATAAATGTTTATTGATTTTTTTCCAAGACTTATGTTGCTGAGTTTGTGCTAAGACTTGAGCCCTTTCCTGTGGCGGGCGCGCGCTTGGCGCCGCGCGGCCTTGTGGGGCTCGTAGTCCGCGGGCGCCCCTAGCTCCTGGTGGCTGCCAAATCTCGGGACGCCATGGCTGCTCCGCCGGCTTCCGTGGACGCCGCCCCCTTGTCCCCGCTGCCCACCACGGCCCAGGATGCTCCGGGCCGGCAGGCTGAGCAGAGCGAGACCGCCAGCGAGGACCGGTAGGGGCGGGCTTGCGTTGGGCGGCGGCCGCGCGCGCCTCCAGTCTGAGGTGGGAGCGGAAGCAGGAGCAAGGGTCGAGGGGTCGCTGCTCAGCGGCAGCCTCCTCCTAGAGCCCGTGCGGCCCCGAGGGCCCTCCGCCCGCAAGGTGGACTCTACCTCTGCTGTGCGCCGCGGCTGCCTGGACCCTTGCTTACTTAACTGGGGCTGCCGGTAGCTGCCCGCTGGGTGCCGCGTGCCTGGGCCCTCCACGCCCCTGGCCACTTGTTTCCTCCTTCTCCCCCGAGAGGAGTGGAGAGGGTGGGCAGGTGGCCTAGTGGACCCAAGTGGCTGGAGGACCTACCCGGCCCAAGCCCTGGGCCTCTGGATGCGCGGGGAACGGAGACCTGTTTTGCACCCAGGGTGGGCTCGGGTTTCCGTCCCAAGCAGGTGGGCCCTCGGTCCTGAACAGCCAGTCCGGCTGCGTGCCTGCTCAACCTTCCGAATTGGCCATGTTTGAGCTCAGGATCCAGCTTGGCTCGGCCTGCCTAGCGGCCGGCTGCCTAACTCTGAGGGTGGGATGGGGTGGTGCTTCCCACTATGCTCCACGTTTCCTTCAAGGTTCGTGAGGCTGTCAGGAGCAAGAAGTAGGTGAAGTGGGCAGCGAGGGAGCCCGTGCCCACCCTGCGGTCATTCCTGCCGGCGCCTCTGAGCTGCGGTCGCCAGGGGACAGTGGCCGCTGACGCGCCTCTTCCGGGTGTGACCACGTCCTATGGCGGTAGGGGCGCCTTCCGTGCCCAATGGGCGGACGCAGACAAACCTAAGTGCAGTGCTCCTGGAAGCTTTCGCCTGGGCAGGTGCTGGCAGGCGAGGGGAGTCCCGGCCTATCGCGGGTCTTCCAGGCTCACACCCTCTGGGCGGCCAGCTGCTGGGAGGGCCTCACAAGACTTGAGCCAGTGATGTTGGTGCAGAGGGTCGTGATTTAACCAAGAGCAGAGAGGCCATGACCATATACCTCTAAGGGCCCTTGAGGAAACCTGTGAGGACACAGACTATTCTGAGCACCAGCGCCCCTACCGGGCTTTTCATGGTGCAGCCAAGCAGACACTGTCTTCCCTGGGCCAATCAGGAGCTTGCTGCAGTGGGATCAGGCAAACCTCATGAGCTTTCATGTCCAGCCGGGACTACTCCTCTGCTGCTCTCCAGGCTCAACCCCCCATGTCTGCCTGCCCTTGCAGCTGTTCTCAGATCCCACTGGCTGGTGCTGGCACAGGCACAGGGCCTTGGTGCACACAGGATGGAGACCTGGTGGCGGATATAGGGAGTGAACAGAAGCTGACCATATCTACCCACAGCCCCCAGAAGACAGTTATGCTGGGGAGAGTTCCATAGTGGTGGGATGGGCCCCTGCAAACCTCCAACTTCCCAGGCCTGCATCCACCCTGTAAAGGCTGCCTCAGTGACTCGGTCTCAAAGCCAGGGTCAGACCTTGGGGCTAAACGCCTTCGTCTTGCCTCTGGCCTTCTCTTACTCATCCTAAACTTGCCTCAAAGTCCACTCCAAAGAATTGCTGCACCCCTGGGTGTAGCAGAGGGTCTGTGGTATAGCCGCCCCAGAGAAATGGCCTGAAAACAGTGCTAAGTTACAGCAGGGTGAGGGGTAGGGGGCTGAAACCTCTGTCCATTTGTAGTCCAGGTGATGAGGCTTCCCCTCCTCAGTCCCTGCTGTGGCCCCTTTTTAATTTTCCTCACTATTGGAAGGGCTGGACCCAAGGCATTACACATACTTTGCAAGTGCTCTACCACTGAACCACACCCCCAGCCCATTTTTTACTTTTTATTTTGAGACAGGGTCTCACTAAGTACGCAGGCTGCTGCTGGCCTTGAGCCTGAGATCCTCCTGCCTCTGCCTCCCAAGTCACTGGAATGACAGGCATGCGCCACTGCGCCCTCCCTCTGCAGTGGACTTTTGATTTTGGTTTCTCTGGCATGGGAGACGCTCGGTGTAGGGCATCCCTTCTGTAAGTGGGCACATGACTGTGTGATTCCTTGATTCTATCACATGTAGGGGCCTTTATTTTTTTTTTATTTATTTATTTATTTTTTTTTTCTGAGACGGGGTCTAACTATGTAGCCAAGGCTGGCCTCCAACTCACACTCCTCCTACCTCTGCCTCCAGACCAAAGGGCCTCTTTTCAGGAGTATGAAGCCCATATGGGATCCTCTCCTTTTGCTTTTACAGCCATGTACCACCACACCCACCAACTTGTGGGGTCCTTATTACTGATAAGGGACCTCTGTTGGTCCTTGCAAACCCTATAATGCACCCCAAGGATTTCATAGGCCAGCACAGCTCCATGGGGGCATGACCAAGGGTCTGCACCACACTCAAGGGAACAAGGGGTACCCTAAGATGACAGGGCAGCCTTCAGCACAACCTGCTTCAAATGGCCCTGACTCCTGAAAGGGGAGGGAACCTTGGCAGGAAGACGCTTAGCCAGGGAGAAGAGGCCACCGGATCTGGGGCGGATGCTCTCAGAAGGTGTCTGGTGAGTCAGGGCATGAGCATCATCTAGCTATTCTGTTAGCAGCTGCATGCCTAGGCTCATGCCTCCCTTTTCTAGGTGAGCACGGTGCTGACTTCCCATGGATCTGTGGCCTTGCTTTCTACCCATGGGACCTGACCAGCTGGAGTTGGCTGACCAGCTGCCAGCTTACCAGCCCGAGTCCCCTCTTCTACTCAGATAGCCAAACTGGTGAACTGACCCCCAGGAGCCCTACCTCTGTACCTTTCTCCAGGACAGCTGCAGCCTCCCTGAGTTTGAGCCAGGCCCTGCCCATCCTCCTAGGCCAAGGGTACAGACAGCTACTACCCGGGAGTGGAGTCAGGAGGGAGGAACTCTTGAGGATAGGCTCTCCTGGTTCAGGTGCCTTTAGAGAGGAGGCAAATGCACCCACGGTGACCTAGGTGGCCAGGACTGGGGCCTCCAAGGCAGCTCCTGGGAGGGTGCCTTTTCAGGAGTGCAAAGCCCATGTGGGATCCTCTCTTTTCCCTGAACCCCTGCCCCCCAGCCCCACTGCAGGAGCAAGCTGACATACAGAATCCACCCACCCACCCCAGGAGGAGGCCTAGGGCAAGCAGAATTTCTATGCCAGATCCCTTGAGTCAGTAAAGGGACTTCAGTTGTTTCTCCCGTGCTGAGAGTGAGACCAAGTATGCCCTTCCTACCGTTGCTCTGGGCAGGGAGGTGGCCATGTCCTGTGCTGATTGCTGAGCACCCAGTGGCGACAAGGACCTGCTGGACCTTCTATGAGGTGGGGGAGGGGCAGTTATTCTTGGGTGCTGGGGTGGGTAGAGTTTCAGATTTGTTTATGCCTGTAGGAGGCACCTTGGGGCTAGGGGTGGGGTGCCCAGCTCAGCACTGACATTCAGGTCACCTGGCTGGGAAGGGCCTCAGATTTTCCTGTCCTGCTGTGTGTGTGTGGCAGGGGGCAATGACTGGGTTTCTTCCAGGGAACTCGGGGAGGGGTACTGGAGCAAAGTCGTCCTCAGCAAGCCCTCAGCCTGCATATAGAAGGGCAGTTCACACTGACGGCTGGCCTGGGAACTGTGCAGGTTTCAAAGTCAGTGCTATTAATATCTGGTGCATGAGCCCCAGCTGGGTGATCCTCTTATGCTTGTGGCCGTGGCCCCTGAGGCCAGCAGCAAGTGTGTTCCCTTGGTACAGTGGGGTCTTGGGGCCTTCCAGCTGTTGTTCCCCACCCCCTGCCCAGAACAGGCAGCCTCTGCCTGCCGGGGGTCCAGCCCCACCCAGCTCTTCACCTGCTACGCTGCCCACAGGAGAAGCTCCACCCATGGAGGCCCAGTTCAGGTGGCTAGAGCTCCCGAGCTGTCCTGGAGGGCGGCTGCAGATCTAAGAGGCAGTGATACCTCCTAGCTGCCAGCACCCAGGCCACATACACCTGGGGCATCCTGTGTCCAGGAACACCTACCTCCAGCACCTCTGTTCCTACTCACGTCCTCAGCCATGAGCAGCCCCCCAGCTTACCCTGGCATCAGGATCTCAGGGTGCTGGGCCCTTGGAGAAGAAGGCAGGTGAGTTGCAGCAGAGTCCCTGCTAGTGAGGAGAACCCACCTTCACCATGCTGCCGACAATGTTGGACCTGTGCGTGATGCGTGTCTATGGATATCAGGAAACAAACAGGCTGGCAGGAGCTCCTGGGAACTGAGCAGAGCTCGGGCTGCAGGCGTGGCTTTGCTTGGGGCTGTGGGTTATCAGGGTATCCTGTGTCTGTTGTGGTTCATAATCCTTCTCATTGAGAATAATTTCTGTCGTTGTGGTCAGAAGGACGCTTGTGCATCTATCTGTGAACAGGAAATGAGGTCTTTTGTGCAATTTCCCCCTCTCCAGTGGTATCTTGTGAGAAATGGAATGGGGTTTTATCCCTGGCTTCAGGAGACAGACACTAGTTTTGAGTTGGCCACAGAGCTAGGCTTGAGACGGTTTGGTATTAAATGGGCTCATATTGTTTGGGCCCATTGAGAGAAAGGTAAAGAATATTTCTGGCAAAGGCCTCCCTGGTCTGTTTGCAACTAGGCATGTGCCCAGCAAAAGGGGCTGTGCTGCACTCAGCAGCATGGAACAGATCCATGTGGTCTTCTGTAGGAGAAGGAAGAGTCACTGATGGGAGACCCAGAGGTTCCCAGGGAGGTTTGTGTGGCAAGGGCTTGAGAGCAGGTGCAGCCCAACCCCTGGTCTCCTCAGTCTAGTATCTGTCTGCATTCGTCCTGGATTTGTACATTGGTGTGTCCACTGCTGCAACCCAGGGCCAGCCACTGGGCAGCTCAGGGAGCTTCTTTCAGGAGGCCCTGCCCCCTTGAAAATCAGATTTTCTGTGTTAATGTTTCCTCCCTGGGGCTGAAGACAGAGGGCGATTCCCTGCCGATGGTCAGGGAGGCAGGTGACCTATATTTATTCCCTATGTCCCTTTTGTGCCTCCTGGAGCTGCCCTGTCTGCTGTGGCCATGATGCTGCCATGGGCCAAGGCAATTCCCAGCCTGCAACCCCAAAAACTTGGCCTACTGTCCCCAGCAGTAGGCCCTCAGCCTCTGGAGGGGGAGCCCTGGGGGGAACCTCACAGACCCATTTGTTTACCAAGGATGGATTAGTGTGCCCAGGTGAGCAGCTTCCCACTGTCCATGGATCTGGGGACATCACTGCTTATGTTTGGAATTCCTGCCTTTTTGGCTGAGAGCCATTCAGGCAGGCCTGAGTGGGGGTGCAGATGGCTCTCCGCTGGGAGGCTCATCACATCATGGCCTGGGTCCCCTGCATGTTGCCTGATTGCAGTGCTGTAGGTACTTGCTCCCATCTCAGGGCCTGGTGGAGTGACGCTGTTCCCAGGACCCCACCTGCCTATCTTGGTGTCTGGCTGTGTTTGTGCTCAGCCCTGCTGCCGACGTCAGTGCTCAGCTCCACAGTGATCTCCAGAGCTGCAGGGCTGCTGCTGAGCGTGGCAGACTGGCTAATTGTTCCCTGTGCTCACTCCCTGAGCTCTCCCAAGGATGGGTGGTGTAGAAGCAGGTCTGTCTTCTTTGCCCCCAGGGACAAGTACAGTATGTTTTCTTTGTCAGATATGAACAGTTAATTTTCTTGCTGCTCAGCCTTGTGTTCATGTCATTCTGTGCCTTTGAGAGCTGCTTGTCTGACCTGCCACACATCATACGCCCACACGTTCCTTCCACTGACCGTGCACATTTGATCAGACACACCGTTCCCAAGTCACAGATGTTTGGACTATCCCAGAGGCAGAAAGAGGCTTGTCCTACTCTGTGTGCACCAGCCCTGGAAGTACCACACTGGGAGCCTTGAGGTGGCAGCACCAGTGACAGCAGAACAGTGAGCTTCCTAGACAGGCCCAGTGTGAATTTTGATAGAGAAGGGTGGGTTCTTATAAAACATGCACATGTGGCAGAAGTCTTGGCGCCTGGAGTGACCCTGATTATGGCTGACATGTCTGCCTCCAGCTCTTCTATGCACCCACCTTGCTCACAGGCACTGACATGCAAACACATTCAAGTGAGCTTTATTTTATTGGCAGTGCTGGGGACCAAATCCAGGGCCCCTACCACTGAGTTACATCCCCAGCCTGTGTGAGCATTTTTTTATCTGCTGGCTTTTTTAATTAAATTAAATTAAATTTTACTTACTTGATTAAATTATTTATTTCAGTACTTGGGGGGGCTTGAACTCAGGGTGTCGCACAAACTTTGTAAGTGCTCTACCACTGAGCTGCACCCCCAGGCCATTTTTTTACTTTTTGAGGCAGGGTCTCACTAAGTTATGCAGACTGCCTCTGGTCTCGAACTTGTAATCCTCCTGCCTCCACCTCCTGAGCTGCTGGGATTACCGGCATGAACCACCACGCCCTCCCCCCCAGCCCATTTTTTATGTTTTATTTTTGAGACAGCTTCTTGCTGAGTTATAGAAGCTTCTCCTTTTGGCCTTGATCTTATGATTCTCCTGCCTCTGCCTCCAGAGTCGCTGGTATCATAGATGTGCACCACAGCACCCAACTATCTGCTGGTTTTCATATAAATGGAATCACATTTCATTATAGTTTGCCTTCACCTAACCATGCTCCAGGAATACCTTTCCCATCTGTACCTGCAGATCTGCCTTTTTTTTTTTTTTTTTTTCCCAGTACTGGGGGTTGAACCCAGGGCCTCGCGCCTGCATGCTCTGCAAGTGCTGGATCACTGAGCTGCGCCCCGGCCCATTTTTTTTTTTTTACTTTTTGAGACAAGGTTTCACTAAGTTACGCAGACTGCGTCTGGTCTCGAACTTGCGATTCTCCTGCCTCCGCCTCCCGAGCCGCTAGGATTACAGGCGTGCGCCACCACGCTCGGCTAGATCTGCCTTTTTCATCTCAGACTTACATGGGATTCTGTGCTTTGCTCCCTCACCTGTGGGACTCCAGGCTGGGGCAGACAAACACAGATGCTGTTGGAGGCATTGCAGGGCCCTGGGCCTGGATGTTCCTACAGATACCCCTCCTGACCACTGGGGCTCTGTACAGTCAGTGGCCATGGTTCTGAATCACTCCCTACTCGGCTGGGCCATGACCTACCAGGCTAAGCCACTGACCTGAGAGCCTCTGGGGTAGCCTGAAAGATGATGCGATGCTGGGGCCATGTGACCAGCCCAGTTTCCCTCTTAGGCATTGGCCAGAATGCCTCTACTCACCCTGCATCTTGTCCCTTCACACAAAGTTGTGCCTCTCAGGCATCAGGCAGGCCTCCCAGCCACAAGTGGCCCTCCAGAAGCTGTTCCCTCTCATGGTTTGAGACCATAGCCAGAAATGGCACCCTTAGGGATGTATGCCAACTGTAAGTTTGACAGGGATCTGAATGCCAAGCGAGCATGATGGATGGGGTGCAGGCGGACATGGGTGCGAGTCTGCACCTTCTTTGGGTTTACATCTCCCTCCTGTGGTCTCTGTGGCTTTCCACTTTTTCACAGCGGCTCACAAGGCCAGCGTTGCAGGCTGCTGGAGATGTCTGTCTTAGGGACCCAGAAGGGGTCATGGTGGGGTTCCCCACAGGTCTCTCAGCCTAAGATCTCCCCTCCTGTCATCCATCCTGTACTCTGATAGCCATAGAGGTCAGGCCTGGGTGCTGCCCTGTCCAGGGCCCTCCTGTCACTGTGTCTGGCCAGCACATTGCCCTTCCGGCTCCTGGGGCAGCTGCCCTGCAGCATAGCAGTGACTGAGCTGCTCAGAGAGTGCTCTGGGTTGGGGATGGGGCCAAGGTCTCAGTGGGATCTTGCTTGTCCTCGAGTGCCCACCTTTCTATTCCCTGCCCAGCGCAGGCTACACGGAGGGAAGAATGTGACCCTGAGAGGTACATCTTCTGTTTCTTCTTGTCACTCTCTGCTGTCCCCCTGTCTTGTGTGGACAGATGGTCTGAGGCCCCGTGCTCCACCCAGGCGCCCTGTGGACTAGCTACAGTCAGGTTTCTTGTGCATCTCCATTTGAGCCCACCCACCTTGGCCATGCCTGTGTCTGCCCGCCTTGGGCATGACTTGGGTACTAGGGAGCTCAGCAGCCATGGGCAGGGGCTAAGCTCATACCTCTTCACAGCAGCAATGCTGGGTCCTTGGACAGACTTCTCCCACCCGTGGGTACTGGGCGTTCACCCCGGAAGCGCACTACCAGCCAGTGCAAGTCTGAGCCACCCCTGCTGCGCACAAGCAAGCGCACCATTTATACTGCAGGGCGGCCGCCCTGGTACAACGAGCACGGCACTCAGTCTAAGGAGGCGTTCGCTATTGGTGAGAACAGTGTGGGCAAGCACTTCTGGGATCCACCATGCGGTCAGCCCAGCAGCTCCTGATCACAGGGTCCCTGCTCCTCCACAGGCCTGGGGGGTGGCAGTGCCTCTGGGAAGACGACTGTAGCCAGGATGATCATTGAGGCGCTGGACGTGCCCTGGGTGGTCTTGCTGTCCATGGACTCCTTCTACAAGGTGAGGCCCCACTCCTGCTCCATTCCCCCAGAGGGTCCTCTTCCCCTTTTACCCCTGTGCCCCTGCAAATGCAGGCCATTGTCACTGGGTCCCACAGGGCCTGTCAGGGGGTCATGGAGGAGCTAGTTGGGCCCATAGCTCCATGGCCCCCCAGGTCCTGACCCAGCAGCAGCAGGAGCAGGCTGCCCGCAACGACTTCAACTTCGACCACCCTGATGCCTTCGACTTTGACCTCATCATTTCCACCCTCAAGAAGCTAAAGCAGGGCAGGAGTGTCCAAGTGCCCATCTACGACTTTACCACCCACAGCCGGAAAAAGGACTGGGTAGGCTGGCGGGCTTAGGGCTGCACAGTTGGTCACAGATGCCCGAGAGGGACATCAAAACTTCTTGTGTTCCTTTGCAGAAAACGCTCTACGGTGCAAATGTCATCATCTTTGAGGGCATCATGGCCTTTGCTGATAAAACGTTATTGGAGGTGAGGGCCTGTTGGGGACAACCACCCCAGAGGTGGCCCTGAGCCTGAGACACACTTCCTCTGTCAAGGCCTGATCCCCAACACCTCCACATTCTGTGCTGTCTGAGCAGGCCACTCCTTGCTCAGTGTTCCCACCCCTGGTGTCTACCCAGGTGTCCTCCCATTTGCCCCTCATGTCCCTGCCCAGAGGTACCCTCCAGGTGTCCCCTGAGATGTCCTCCCTAGGTTCCCCCTGAGGTATCCCTGCCCAGTGCCTCCCCAGGTGCCCTCTCAGCTGTCCCCCAGAGTGTGCCCCAGATATGCATGTCTTGGTCTGTTCTGTTGGCTGGTAGCATGCTGGGGTGTGGCTGCTGGGAACAGTGGTTCCCTATCCTATCCACGGAGCCTGTGTTGTCCACGGAGCTTCTGTGCTGTTGTCATTCTTTATGTTCCTTGCTGGGGGACAGGTGAGGACGCAAGGCCAGTGAGTCTGAGGGATTTTGCTGCAGGTCATAGAGCCTCCAGGGTAGAGCTGCTGCATCTGAACCTGGCCCAGGCCCAGAGGATCCCACTGTGTGCACACAGCAGCCCCAGCACCCACAGGGCTCCTTTGGGGACAACCTGCCACACACTGAGTGGAGACTGCACCCACAGCTGACCACACCCCAAAGCATGGGAGCCATAGCGGTGAAGTCACATGGGCTTGGCACTGCCCAGTCCTGCTCCTGCTAAAGTGTCACTTGCCTATGTCCTAGGACCCTGCCTGACAGCACTCCACACTAACATGGACACCCTGACTGTATACAATCCCAAATGCACTCCCCACACTGGCCCATCTTCTGGCCGGGCTCAAGAGGTGCTCTGTGGGCAGCTGGCCCCAAGCCCAGCCCACGGACCAGAAGGTCTCCCAGCAGGTGCTGACCCTGACACCATGCTGACTTGCTGGTGCAGGCCTCATTCTTGCTCACTGGCTTCCTGTCCCTGTCCAGCTCCTGGACATGAAGATCTTTGTAGACACAGACTCTGACATCCGCCTGGTGCGACGGTTGCGCCGGGACATCAGTGAGCGAGGCCGGGACATTGAGGGTGTCATCAAGCAGTACAATAAGTTTGTCAAGCCCGCCTTTGACCAGTATATCCAGCCCACCATGCGTCTGGCAGACATCGTGGTGCCCAGAGGTGAGCCTGCTAGGCTCCTGCCTTGGGTCGGGCAGATGGGCCGCTGGGCCTGAGTCATGCTCCACTCTGTCCTCCAGGGAGTGGGAACACAGTGGCCATCGACTTGATAGTGCAGCACGTACACAGCCAGCTGGAGGAGGTGAGCCCCAGGCAGGGTCCAGGTGCCTCTGCTGTCCCCACTGCAGCCTGCTTGCCACCGCCCCCCAACATGTGTTGTCCCCTGCAGGTGTCCTGGGCCTGCTCCCTCAACCTGCTCAGCCGGCCCTGCCCCCAGTCCTTAGTGGTAGACACAGGTTTGGGGCTCAGGCCCAGCTGTGGGCCAGCCACCGCATGCACCTAGCTGGAGCTTGGCCTTGCATGGAAGGGTGCACTCCCAACCCTCCCAGCCCCTCGAGGGAGACAGAGCAACCCACTGTCCCACTGGCCCAGACCTGTGGGGTTTCACCTCTGAATCCCATGTCTGGCCAGTGGCCCCTCTCTGATGTGAGTGACACCCCCTCACCAGAGGCCTCACATCAGGTGCTCTGTTGCTGGGCCTTCTGGTCTGGCCACAGTCCCGTGGGGTCTACCAGGGGTCCAGCATCTGCAGAAAACAGCTTGGGGTCCTGGCTGTGACTGCCCCAGCCCAGAACCACAGATCCTGCCCCAGGGAGTCCCAGGTTAGAGGTCATTAGAAGCTTGCCTCCTCCCCTGGCTGGGAGCTGCCTGAGCCATTTCCCCATGAGGCTACAGCGTGTCCAACTCCTGGGGGGGCATGGCTACTTGCCCTGGTCACTGACACGTCACCCATTCCCTTGTGTCTCCCTGTGTTGCTGCCACAGCGTGAACTCAGCGTCAGGTAAGACTCCCCCACTGTCTGCACAGACGGAGGCATTTCCAACGTTCACAGGGAGCTCCAGGTCAGCTGTCATCCATCCAGGCAGGCAGGTGGCCTGTCTCCAGACAAGGGGGGCGGAGGGGTCCTTGCCTGCTTCTGCTTCCCCTGCTAGCAGATAGGGACAATGAGGCACAGATTGGTTGAGTAATGTGCCCAAGGTCGTTCAGTGCCTGTGCTGGCCAGACTTTGGTGGGGGCTCCTCCCTGATGTGGGGCTATCTGTGGGGTTCAGTCCCAGAGCACTCAGTTGTCCTGCACCAGCATGGCCAGGCCTCCAGGGCAGGGACCACAGGGGCATCCTCAGCAGCCAAGGTCCTGGGCTGGCTCCAGGGCTGGGGCGCCTCCTCTGTCCCATCTCACTGGCCCAGGTGACTCTGCCTGGGGTGGTGAGGGCTGGGCCCTGCTCTCCCTGCTCTGCTTCATCCAGCTTTGTCCAATGTAGGCAGGAGAAGCAGTGCTGGCACTGCAGGCTGGAAGCCGGGGCTGGCAGGGGGCCATGTCACAGCATCCTGCGACCACAGTGTCAGGTGGGAGACCTGAGCAGTCCGGAACTGCCCTTCTCCCAGCCCTTACTTAGAGTTGGGATGCTCCAGCTGGGCTACCCATGGGAGTCCTCATGGCCACACAGGGAGCCCTATGGAGCTCCCAGTGACGTTGGAAATTCTTCCAGGGCCATCTTGTACAGCCCTGCTTCAAGTCACTGCATGAGTTTCTGCTTAGCCTCTCCGAGACCACAGGTCTGGTCAGGGACCTCCTGAAGCCTGTGTTTTGAGAGAAAGTTTCAGGTGCAGCCAGCTCCACTTTCCACTCTCTGGCCAGCCAAAGGAGTGGTGGCCTGTGGCTGGACTCACCTCCTTCTGCCCCAGGAAGTCACTGCTGGGCAGGAGGGGAGGGTCCCAGTCAGGGGTGGGGGCCTCTACCCCACGGGCTGCCTCGCCAGCCTCCTGACTTCTCCCTGGGGCAGCTGGCAGCCACAGGGTCCCTTCTGCAGGGACTTGCTGCTCTCTGACTAAGCGGTCTTCTCTCTGTTCTTTTCCTCTGTGTAAACCCGTTTCCTGCCCTGTTCCCTCCCTGAACACACTCTTCACCTGGGAGCAGAGGAAGCTGCGCTGGGATATGTGAGCAGATTGCTCGCTGTGTGCTCCCCTGCTCCGGCTGCCCTACCCGTGCTCCCTGACCTTCCTCCTCACAGCCCCTCTGCCTCCCCATCCCCTCCTCCCTCCTCTCAGCCCTGCCCCTCCTACACCCCTGCCCCTCCTCCTTCCAGGCCTCTCCCCATCTCCCCACCGACCCTCCCTCCACACTCCTGCCTTCCCTGTGCCCCTTCCCCTTCCCCTTCCCTCTCCTGATTGGGGCCGCAGGTGGGGCAGTTTCCACTGCACTGGCACTGAGCCCCCTTTGCCTGCATTCTTCTGGGGCCAAGCTTGCTACGTGGGGGATGGGCCTGGGTGGGCTTGACCCTACAGCTGAGTTGTTCCTCCCAGGAGAGGCTGGGGATCAGCTGCCCATTCGAGTCTAAGACCTATCTCTAGTCAGAAGCCCCCTCTCTACCTCCTGGCCCTTCTGCTTCTTTTGAACCTAGGACAGGGTGCTTCATGCCCCAGCCCCCCAGCCGGCCCCAGCCATTGCTCCTTTAGTGTCCACTCACTTTAGCCTGGCAGTGCAGGTTGAGAGGCACTGTCCTGCACACCCTACTGTCCTCCACAGTTGTCCCCACAGGGATGAGCAGCCGTCCTATGGGGGAGGCCGGGGCTCGGGATAAGATGCCCAATTGGTTTGTGTCCCTAGGGCTGCTCTAGCCTCGGCTCACCAATGCCACCCCCTTCCCCGGACACTGAGTGTCCTCAAGAGCACACCCCAGGTCCGAGGCATGCACACCATTATCAGGTGAGGGTCCTGCACCCCCCTCCACCCTGCCTGTGCCTTTTTGGGTGGGAGTGCCCTCTGCTAAGCCAGCCCCACCCCACAGGGACAAGGAGACCAGCCGGGATGAATTCATCTTCTACTCCAAGAGACTGATGCGCCTCCTCATTGAACACGCGCTCTCCTTCCTGCCCTTCCAGGTGCACATGGTGGGCTGGGGGGCAGGGTAGAGGCCTCAGCTCCCATGCTTAGGGCCCACCTCCTGTGTACAGGACTGTGTGGTGCAGACCCCGCAGGGGCAGGACTATGCTGGCAAGTGCTACGCAGGGAAGCAGGTAGGAGTCAGTAGGTGCACACTGGTTGGGGCAGGGAGGATACTAGATGTCGAACTTGCTCAGGTTCCCTCTGCCCACAGATCACTGGAGTGTCCATCCTGCGTGCCGGGGAGACTATGGAGCCTGCACTGCGTGCCGTTTGCAAAGACGTGCGCATAGGCACCATCCTCATCCAGACCAATCAGCTCACGGGGGAGCCAGAGGTGCCAGAGGGAGGCCTGGGGTTACTGCGGTGGGCAGCCCGGAAAGAGGGCTGGGCGTCACAGTGGTGGCTAGCCCAGAGCTGGAGGCCGAGGGGCCCTGGGAGCCCAACGGGCAAGTGTCACTGACCCTGTGGCCACCCATAGCTCCATTATCTGAGGCTGCCCAAGGACATCAGTGACGACCATGTGATCCTGATGGACTGCACAGTGTCCACCGGTGCTGCAGCCATGATGGCCGTGCGAGTGCTCCTGGTAAGTGGGCCCTGGGTGGGCTACAGGCAGCCTCCTGTGGAGTTGAGGTTTATCTGGCCCTTATGCTTGGCAGGACCATGATGTCCCTGAGGACAAGATCTTCCTGCTGTCCCTGCTCATGGCAGAGATGGGCGTGCACTCTGTGGCCTATGCCTTCCCACGCGTGAGAATCATCACCACGGCTGTGGACAAGCGTGTCAATGACCTCTTTCGCATCATCCCCGGCATTGGTGAGGCCATCTAGGTCTGGTCAGTGGTCCGAGGGGGCAGGGCTGGGGTCCCCAGAAACCACAGCCACACTGGGTACTTCTTTCTCCAGGAAACTTTGGTGATCGATACTTTGGGACAGATGCAGCCCCCGATGGCAGTGACGAGGAGGAGGTGGCCTCTGCAGGCCAGAGCCCAGGCTAAGCAGCCCTGTCCCATCCACCTGGCTTGCGACTGACAAGGAAACAGATGCTAGCTCATTTTAATTTAAAAAATGTTAATTTATACATTATATAAAAATGGATAAAACTTGCCAGGTGTGGCAACGTTTGTAATCACAGCACTCAGGAGATTGAGGCAAGAGAATTGATGTGAGTTCTAGGCTGCCCTTGACTACATACCAAGACCCTCTGTCAAAAATAAGTCGAGCACAATAGCCATGCCTGTAATCCCAGCGACTTGGGTGGCAGAGGCAGGAAGATGGTGTGTTCAAGGTCCGAGGCAGCCTACATAACTTAGTAAGACCCTGTCTCAGGATAAAAAATAAAAATGGGCTGGAGGTGCAATCCAGTGGTGGAGCACTTGCAAAGTATAAGTGAGGCCCTGGGTTCAACTCCAAAGTACCACAAAAAAACAATAAATAAAACTTTAGAAAGTTAACTTGTGACTAGTTAGCAGGTGCCTGCAGCTGTACCACTGAGGCATCTGATCCTATCAGATGTTGGAAACAGGGTCGGGCCTGGCTAGTACGTGGATGGGAGACCACCTGGGAACACCAGATGCTGTAGGTTTGGGAGAAGGACCCAGCAACCCACTCCCACAAATCAATCAGCCATTGAAAACCCTGTGAATAGCAGAGAAGCATAGACAATAGTGTTTCCCCTGTTCTATGTAGGGTCACTATGAGTCAGACACCGACTCCACGGCACCTAACAACAACAACAACAGTTAGCAAGTGTGTGGAAGTGGTGTCCCGGGTAGGATCTGACCTTGGGTAATCTCCCCTAGGACTACAGGAGTTGAGCCACCCCAAGTCTCCAAGCGGTAAGGCTGCAGAAAATGAAGCAAAGGGGTCCTGGCATCTGCCCAGCAGGACTAAGCATTCTCCATCTTGCATTGGCTTCACTTGTAGTTGGGGCTTATTGCCAGCTGGAGATGAGGGTAGAACCCAGGTGTGCAGCTCCTGGATCTGCTAGTTTGAGCCCCTAGAGCCACACGGTGGGTGGCCACCTGGGCTGGAGCTGGGGAGGGGACAGGGCCACCTAGGGCTCTGAGTGTTACAAGAATCAGCCTCTGTGACCACTTCCCCTCATCACTTTTGTACCATCAAGAGACCCAGCAGAAGTCAGTGCGTAGGTGGCTATGGGCAGGACCGAGCAGAGGGCAGGGGCGCAGCTGCAAAGAGATGGCCAGGCCTCCAGCCAGCTGTGATGTTCAGGGCTAGACTCCCATGTCTAGCGTACCTTTGCTGTTCCTGGACTCCAGAGGTGAGTGCAGGCTTCTTTGGCCACCACCAGACATCCCCTCTGTGCTGATCCCACTTGGGCAAGATGAAACATACACACATGGATGTACATGTGGGCTGTGGCCTCTCTGAGCTGTGCCAAGTATGCTGAGATCCTAAGACAGGTGCCTCAAACTCTATTCAGGCCTGCCTTACGGCTCTTCACCACCTTTCTGGTCTCCTTGATTCCCCCACACCACAAAGGCCCTGTCATGGGAAAGCTTGTCTTGGGGCGGGGACAGGAAGTCCCTGGGCAGAGGCCAAGCCCACAGTGGCAGGCAGATAAAGGCAGTGGCTTGTCCACAGGGCAGCCAGACACTGACTGGGACACAGGACTGAAGTAAGGCCCAAAGGTCAGTGAGAGGGCATTCTCCATTTTCTGGTGAGTGGACACTATCCCCTGTCTCCAGGCCCTGTTCACTAGCCCATTCATTCTTATGCCCTGGTCTGGGACCCTGGACCCCGAAGCCAGGGAGGTGCTATTCCTTCCAGCTAGCTCTTCCCATAAAAGGAACATGGGAGACAGTGGAGAAAGGGTGGGCAGAAACCTGGTGGTTTCTAGAGGGCCCAAGTCCAGCCAGGCTGACTGGCTCCCAGAGAACAAATCAAAACCAGACAAGCACACGAGAGAGACACGCACACACATACGTGTGTGTGATGAAGCTCAAGGCAGAAAGGAATGGGCCCAGCTGCCCTTGCCCTAATTAGCCACCAGCCCCTAAAGAAGGTGGGATTCTTCTTCTGGAGGGTCAATGGAAAAGCCTGAAGGCAGAAGACCTGACCTGAGGGCCCCACCTAGGTAGCTCCATCCACATGAAGACTGGGAAATCTCAGGCTTGAATCTCCATTTGAGGAGCAGCCCAGGGACTGGTAAGGTGAGGCCAAGGTTAGGGGTGTTTGCGGGCCCATTTTAGCCAGTGCCCCATGGGC
Source organism: Pedetes capensis (assembly GCA_007922755.1). Taxonomy (NCBI): domain Eukaryota; kingdom Metazoa; phylum Chordata; class Mammalia; order Rodentia; family Pedetidae; genus Pedetes; species Pedetes capensis. The sequence continues at coordinate 183,679 of VMDO01001608.1, forward strand.
CTCAGTAGTGGGTCACCTTCCAAACAGCCCTGAGGAGGAGGTCTTCAGGATGCCAGTGAGGGGATGGGCAATTTCCTTGGCCCCTGGGAATCTCCTGGTCCTAGAAAAAAGGATTGAGATCCAACTTCAAGGTCCATGCTGTTGCAGGTACCCAGGGCTTCCAGTCCACAGTACTGCAGGCCTAAGGATGAGCCTGGGCTGAGCTACTCAGGGAGCCCTCTGCGGCCTGATTTGGGGCTAGGAGACAGTCAGGAACCTGGGTTCCTCCAAGCCCAGCCACAGAGGGCTGAGTGCCATGTAACCTGGAGGAAGGGAAGCCAAGGTGGGTGAGCACGGGACCAGAAGAAAGATGGCCGCAGAGTCTGGCAGGGGGTGGGGTGGGCTAAATGCAGGCTTGGAAGGCCTCCTCACACTTGCCTAGAAGGTGCCGTGGCACTCCTGGTGAGGGTCCCTGAAGAGGAGCCCACCTGTCCTGGCTCTCCAGCAGCCCCTGGGTGGTGCCTCCAGGACTGTCCAGCCTGAGGATGCTGTCTGAAGGGTCCATCTCAGGTTGGTCAGCCTACAAGAGGCTGCCCCTTCCCCAGCCTGGCTGTTGCAGGCAATGAAGGATGCCCTAAGCCTGGTGGAGTAAGAAGCCTGAGGCACTGAGAACTTTGGGATAGCCCAGTCCCTGTCAAAGGCACACTTCGTTGTGGTTGTCACGCTGACAGTGCAGGGTTCATGTGTGCTGCAGGTGTGGAGGTCCAGGGTGAGCTAGCGGAAGACCCAGTCATCTGCAGGAAGCACCAGGCACAGATGTCTTGACTCCTAGGGCTCCGGCCTGTTGCACAGCAGGCTGCACCAGGATGAGTCCTGGGAAAAGGGCTGGACAGCTTCCCCCAGGAGGGGAGGAGGGAAGCAGGAGGCAGCTAGAGAAGACCCTAGAGGGATTTTTGAGGCTCCTCAAGGACAAGTTCAGCAACCGGGTCCTTTGGCTGTGCTTGGGTTAGGAGGACAAGACAGGAGGCTCACGTATAGGAGCTGATCCAGGACGTGCCCTGGGAGGGGCGGGGTTGGGAGCAATGATGACTTCAGCAGTGACAGCCACAGGGCGTCCCGGCAGACTAAGCTCGTGGCAGAGGCCTCTGGGGGCTGCTTCCCCACTCAGACAGGGCTGGCTGGCAGGACCCGCCCCAACAGGAAGGGTCTGCAGGGAGCCCGAGGTCAACCAAGGAGCTTTGCGTTTGCCAGCGCTGGCCACCTCTGCGCTTGCTCATTCCCAGGCGCGCCCCCGGCTCCCGCCACAGCGTGCAGGCAGGGTCACAGCTTTGCGGCCCGCCCTGTGACACTCCCCACCCTCCTCTGGCGGCCCACGCGCATCCCGTGGACGCTGCCTCGCCCACCCCCGCGAGTCTGGCCTTTCCAATCCTCTCAGGTCCTGCCTGGGGTCCTCTCCGCAGTCTTGGGGACCCTCGATGGGGGTCACTGCCGTTGTCTACCAAGAGAGAGTGGCTGCTAGGGCGCCACATCCTGGGCCTCAAGCGACTAGTGCCGGCGCTTGTCGCAACACCAGCCACCCACCTGCGCACGGGTGGCCCAGGCAGGGGCCTCAGGGTCTGCTGCAGGGGGCCCCCCCCGCACCTCCATCTGGCCCCGCCCCTGGCACATGCGTAGGTCAAGGTGGCTCCTGGCGCTCCTCTCGGGTGGTGGGGATGGTGGGGAGACACACCAAGGCACCCGAGTGCGAGGACACCGGGACCACGAGGGGCCGTGGCAGTGATGTGCTGCCCACCATTCGGAACGTTCGTCAGTCAGGATTGGCGTTACTTCGTCTAAGAATCCCGTATGTAAAATACTGAAAATAATAAACGTGGATTCTACCTAATTAAGACCAAAGGTCTGCCAGTGCGGAGGCTGGCAAGAAGGTGAGGACGAAGTGAGATGGGGATAGCAGGAGAGCCAGAGTCAAGGGAGGGGAAGGCCTCGGACCCCATTCCCAGTGTCAGGCAGCTTTCTGTCAGCAGTGAAAAACCAAAAACTTGTGTGCCTGATTATGGAGAGGGATCAGCTGTTAAATTATTATGATGCAATCTGTACAGTGGTTACAGTAGATGAACCTGATCCAGGTGTAGTCTAGTGGTCAAATTTTTAAACACAAAAAACTATATTGGATGAAAAATTCATACTGCAAATGACTTAGTACATGTACAATTTATGTAAAATTTTGTAAGCCAATGGTACTTAAAGTTGATGGGAGCTGACACTGGCAGACAAGGTTTAGAATTGTGGACAGACATGCCAGGGGCCACCTCACAGGGGCACCAGGTTGGGGAGAGGCCAAATTATATCTTGGATCTGAATGGAGAGTTTCAAAGTATTTGTTACACTATTCTTAGTATTTCTATGCTGTTTTCTCCCCCATTTTAAAAATTAGCTTCAACTAAATTGCTCTTCAGTTGAGAGCTTTCTGCCTTGTCCTGTGCAGGCCCAAGACTCCACTCACAGGGGAGGACAGGAACCATCTGAGATTTCATTCAACAGGAGGGACCTGAACCACAGGGGTGGCCTGCAGCTGCGCTTGGCAGTCAAGACCAGAGGGCTTCCTTGGGTCCAGGCATCTTCTCTCACACCAGTCCTCAGTCCTGCCTCAGGTCGAAATGTGCAGAATGGCATTATGGGGACACACACACCCTTAGGCAGACGTGGTGTCTCCTTGTAGGAGCCATGACTAGAGGGTTGTCCCAGAAGTGGGGGAACAGAAGCACAAAGGGCTTAAGAGCTTGGCCCAGCTGCCACTGGCGATGCCTGCACTATGTCCATCTTGGGGTCCCCTGATCCTACCTCTACCATCAAGGAAGTGGGATGAAGCCTACTGTGTAACACCTCCAAGGACCATGACATCCAAAGGGCGGGTGGGAAATGGAGGCAGAAGATGGGTCCTACTCAAGATGTTGGAGCACAAGGCTGAGCTACCACCCAGCTTGGGGCTGCTCCTGGCAGCTGGAGCAGAAGAGCTGTGGCAGCCCCATGTCTAGATACCCCAGATGGGACTGGCAGAACAACTCTGGGAAATCTGTACAGGACATAGGTGGACAGAGATGGTGCTGCCAGCAGGTTGTCTGCAGCAGCCACTGCCTCATGGGACAGGGGGTTGGCCCCGCATCAGAGCTAGGAAGTCTCCATGCCCTCTGTCCCTTGCCCCTTCTGCTGCTAGTTCAGGGCAGAGAGCTCAGGCCCCAGGCCCAGGAGCTACACTGTTATGAACTGGGCAATCAAGGCAGTCAGTACAGGGCAGCTAGAGTGAGGATGTGTGGATGGCAGCACGGAAGTTCCTGGAAGCTGATGCAGGTAGGAGCTAGCAATGCTCCTGAGCAATGCTCAGTCAGGAGGACGGGAGACAGCAGGACAAGGGCCGTTGGCTGCTGGCCTGGTCTGGCCATCAAGACTATCAGCTTCCCTTGGGCATGGGTGGAATCATCTGCTCTTGGGCAGCCAGGGCTGCAAGACTGGGATTCAACAACTGGGGCTGGACATGTTCCACAAGGGCTCCAGGACCTGGGGTCTGCACTGCCCTTGGCTGATGGTTGTCAGTAGCTAACAGGTCCAGTCCTGGCATTTAGAAAATGGATGAAAAGAGAATCAAGAGGAGGGGTGTTTGTTCATACTTGGACCAGGCAGAAGGGAAGTGAAGTCTCAGCCCCAGGGACCAAGTGGGGGCTGAGGTCAGGTGTCACCTCAGTGTAACTCTCATGAAAAACAGGATTCTGCAGAGATTAAATAACACATCTGGTGTGCAATGAAAACATTTATTTTACAACAGCTATCTTTATTTTGGGTCAACATTCAGACATATGTGACACCACCACAGCCCTCGGCCTGGCGAGTGGAGGTGCACGCGGGAGTCAGGTTGCCTGGGATCCTGGCAGCAGCCTGTACCCCAGACGGCTGACTTCATGGCGGGGAGGGGGACCAGGGCATGGACAGCTACTTTTTGTGCACTTCATTCTTACCAATAGCATCCATGTGCTTCAGTGTCAACTTCTTCCATCCCAAGAGAAAATACTGCCCCACATTCTTGGAAGACACATATACTAAAAGTGCTGCCTATGGGCCCCTTCCTGGGGAGGGTGCTGAGGTCCTGCCCTCTTCTACATGGCCAGGCCAGCACAGAGCCCTGTGCAGGCTGCCCTTCACATACAGCTTTGCCACCGAGTGTCTGGTGGTCAGAAAACCAGTTTCAATATTTCATGGGTGAGGAGAGTTTCCAGGCCCCTGGTAGATCTCACACTCCTTGGGTCAGGTGAATGTGGCAGAGGCCCCCAGGATTGCCATGTGTTTGGGACAGTTGTTCTTATGCCCCACTCTGCTGAAGCCTGGTGCTGGCAGGGACCTGTGGGGGTGCTCAGGCACATGCACCCTCTGTACCAGCGGGCCCAGAGTTTCCTTCCGCTCTTCACCAGGAAAACCTGGTAAGACCCTGTCCATGCCCAGAGCACCAAGAAACCACAGGCCGCTTTAGAGCCAACTTTTATTGTACTTGTTGTGTCTCCACTGGACAGCAGCATGACAGGCCTGCTGCATGGTAGATACATATGCACATATGTACACACGGGCACACTGCAGCCCACTTAACATGTGATAACACCCACCGTGCCTGCGAGCAGAGAAAAGACATAGCTTTTGCCAGTTCCACAGGATGACTCAAAAAAAAAAAAAAAAAAAAAAAAAAAAAAAAAAAAAAAAAAAAAAAAAAAAAAAAAAAAAAAAAAAAGAAAGAAAAAGAAAAAGAAAAAAAAGAAAAGAAACTCCTGGGCCACATGGGCTCACAGCTCAGAACACTGGGAAAATGATGAGATTGATCACTTGTTTATACCACTCACAGCCTCCCCCACCCCAGGGGTAGGGTGCACTGAGAGCCAGAAGCTGACAAGGACCCACCTAGCCCTGCCACAGCACCTGGACACCCTAGGGACAGACAAGGCTCCCATCTCCCCAGACCAACCAGCTGCACCGTGGTGGCTCTTCCAGCAGGAGGCTCACCTGGAACACACAGCCCTGGGTCAGCAGGACAGTGGTAAAACCTGGGGTTAGAACATCTGAGTCTCAGCCATTTTATGACTCAGGGCCAAGTACAGCAACTGACAACATGGTGATGGAGCTCCCTGCTGGTCACGGTGAGCATTCCAGTTCCTCCTCCTAATAGGTCCCCACTGGACGCTGGCTGCATTAACTGAACATCAGAGGACTAGGAACACTGAGCACTCATATCGAAAGCAGTTTAAAAACAGAGGAAAGCCAAAAGGAAGACTAGAAAAGACCACGTCACAAAGCAGAAACAGAAATGTTCAGACCAGTGGGTGTAGTAGGGTGGCCAGTGGGACACTCCTGCAGGCATCCTGCACTTTAGAAGGGGCCATACTGCCTGGACAGGCTCCCCTGTCCTGACCCCGGTACTGCCCTTGGCAATATATCATGGCACCATCCACAGCCCAGGAGTGACACTCTTGCTACAGCTAGACATGGGAGCCTGGGGCAGCAAGGGGCTCTCTAGACTCACAGCACTTGGGCAGAAAGGGACGCAGGCTGACCTGGAGACTCACCAGCTCTGCTTATCACAGGGGTTATGAAACCAAGGAGACCTCAGACAAACACGGTAAAAATCCGCACAGGGGCTTACCTTGGGGCCAGACAGGGAATAGCTCTGGACCCTGACAAATGGTGTCACCCTGGGGACCTTGGGTAAGCACTATCACCACCTTGAGAACTGTTGCACTTATTGAAGTTTTCAAATTCTACAAGTTTCATTTAGTTTTTCAAATTCCACAAGACACCAGGTTCAACTGCTGCTCTCTCTCCCTACCGCCCTCCAGGGACTTCCCATTCTCCTAAGAGGTCATATGACTCTGACTGAAAGCCATCTGACCAGCAATCACTGGGACGTGAGGGAAAGGGCCACATGGCTGCGAGCCAGAAAGGCTGTTGCATAGACGCAGGCCAGGCTGACAGACCACAGCCCTCTGTACTCCATCTACATTGTGGACCTGGCATCTGCCCATTCTGCAGCAAAGGCCACCAAGGCTGACTGGCCATCCTCTTGGATGGCCCTGCTACAACAAGGGTCCCTTGTTGTGCTGGGATCAACACACCTACCGCTTAGCTGCCCTGCTTCCTGTCTTGTTCCAGGATGGGCCCAACAATGGATTTCTTACCCTTTTACCAGAGTGTGACTTTTTGTTTTTTTATTGGGTATTTTGAGACAGAGTCTCACTATGTAGCTCTGACTGGCCTCAAACTCATGATGTTCCTGCCTCAGCCTCCTGAGTGCTGAGATTACAGCCACATGCCACATCCCTAGCCAGAAGTTTGATGCTAACCAATTATTTCTAAATTAATATTTCAGTGCATTCTCCTTGCTGAATGTCTTCAAGATCCTTTAAAAAGCAAAATGGACAAACCACCTGAGGACCTGGCGACAAGTTTCTGGCTGTGCAGATCTGCAGGTAAGCTGGGGCCCCAGAACTATGGCAGCCACACTGGGGCTGGCCAGGTGCCTTTGGCCACCCTTAGGCCTGTGTCCACATTGATGCCCCTTCTTGCAGCTTCCTGACAACCTGACTTGCCCCCTGCAGGCCCTGGTGAGCTGGGGCTGAGGGGAGCAGGGAGGGCATCAGGATCATGTGGTGGCTCGCCTGGACCACAGAGCCACCAGAGGAGCCTCCCATTCTTCATTCCTACTAGAAATGCAGAAGATGGTCAGCAGCAGCCATCAGGAAGGTTCTGCAGGAATCCAGCCCACTACAGTCTGACACAGCAAATCCAGAAAACTGCTGGAATTCCAGGGTAGCTCCAAACCCCTGACCAGCACAGGCACATGGCACCCATCTTTCCTCAGCCCTCCTACCAAGTACCACCACAGCGTCTGGACCATGAACCAGAGGGAGGCTCCCAAAGGCCTTCCAGCCTGGCTAGCTGAGGCCCTGCTACAGCCTCCTGCTCCAGGAACCCAACCTTCTAGCTCTATCCATGGCACTGATCACAGGTGGAGGCAATGGCCAGTAGGGTGGACAGAGCTCCAGCAAACACAGGGAGGATTCTGGGGGCTGGGTTCTCACTCAAGCACTTTCTGGATGCAAGCAGCCACCACAATGTGTACTTACAGACCCTCTCTGACTAAGCGGCAAGTACTTACTACTATTTGTAGTTCTTAAAAGTCCAAAATGGATTTTAAAAAACGAGGGGGGGGATTGTTGAAGGAATGTGGAGGATGGCCGAGAGAAGAGGGAGCGAGACTGGCTCCATTAGTCCACTTCTTTAGCCTGGAAAGGTGCAGGAGCAAACACAGACGATCTCCCGACACCAGCAAGGGACACACCCCACAGACAGGGTTTCAGTGCACTCTCAACAGCAGACCTACCACAGGGAAACTACCACGGGCCAGTGAGACGGTGCAGACACCCTATGCAAGCTGCCAAACACAAACAATGGGCTGATGACTGATGCTGGTGGAGTTGGGAGGACTTGGCCCAGTTGCTTCCTTAGCAAGAAAGATCAGAGCCCTACCTGCAGCCTCAGGCCAGGGAGCAGAGAATGGACCAGACCCCATCTCAAGACACCAAGGCTAATCTAATATAGAGATGCAGCTCCATCCAGCACCTGCCTCTGGCCCCTACAAGCACAGGAAGGCAAGAGGAGGCCTCTTCTTCCCCGGCCCACCTGGTCAGGAGAACCTGGACCCACTTGACTGATAGCCCAAGGCAGTTCCATGGTCCACTTAATGCGGCCAGGCCACGGCATATCCACAACACAAGACACTGAACATAACCCATACATGCTATTAAAAAAGGAAAAGAACAGAAGAAGAAGATCGTAGCTACACTGTTTTAAATACTGCATGCTACGCACTTCATGTATCAAGGATCGGCGGGTGGGCGGGCGCAGAAGAGGTGGGCCCCGTGGCCATGGGGGTCAGGCCGGCGGCTGCCCCCTCATCTCGGTGACTACAGTTCATGATTCTAAGGTTGCAGCAGCTGGGTGCTGACTCATCCTCTAATCACAGCCTCCCCTGAACTTAGTTGAACCCATCAGTGTGGTAGCTGGGGTGGGAGTCGGCTGTGAGCTGGGTGGTCTCTGTGGCAGATGCTGGCTGTATGACGATCGGTGTATCTGTGGCCTCTGAAAAGCAAGCAGGCAGCTTCATGGCACGAGGGCAGCAGCCACGCTGTGCACATGACGACACAGTCCTCACATCAGCACTCGGCCACCTGGACAGACACTCATGGGGAAGAGGCTACTTGCTGACCTCCACCCCACATAAGCTCCTCAGTGGCCTTGGGTCACACCAGCCCTCGGCCCTCCCCACCTCTTGGTCCCTTGGATCTATGGCTACCACAGTTCATGGGCGGGGACAGCTCTCTGCGCCTGCTTTACCTCCAGTGTCCACGTTCACACCTCAACAGTCCCAGCCGCCACCACAAACACTCGCGGCACAGTGTCAGTGCCCTCCTGTTTGACAAGACAGTTGACACCGTTCAGGGCCCGCGCTGGCTCCACCCCACGCGCACGCACTCCTCGGGCAGGCACTCACCCCTCTCGTCAGACTGCAGCTGCGCCTCCAGGTCCTCAGGGGACACGTAGAACTCAGTCTCCTCGCCCTCGGGTGCCCTGGGCTTGCATTTCCCGCAGCAGCAGTTGAAGCAACAGCACAGGCAGCAGCAGCAGTAGCAGCAGGTGAGGAGGCCACACAGGACGAACAGGGCCTGGGGAGAGATGGCTGGCACTGCACGGGCTTGGGGCCCAGGCCACAGCACAAGGAGCAATGGAGAGGACAGAGGGGGCTGCAGAGGGCACACCTGTGCAAAGGGTGCGCCTTCTAGGTTAGGACATGGAAAGAATAAACTTGAAAGGGGATGGCATGAGGGACAGAGACCAGATGCTTAGGGAAAAGTAATTAGAGAGGTGGGATTGAGGGCTGAGCAGTGAAAGCCAGAACTGGGTTTCCTACAGCTAAGGGCCATGGGATAATTTACACTCTTTGGCCTTGTATGTGGTAGACAAATGAAGAAAGCAAAAAAAGATAATAAAAAATAAAACAAATGATAAAGCCAAGAGTTTCTGAGGTTAGATTTCAAGAAGTCCTCCTGATAACAAAATGCCTGCCCATGCCATGGTGAAAGGCTTGTTTCCTACCTCAAGCCTTTCAAGAACTCAGTGCCATGCATCAGAGAGGGCCATACTGATGCAGGTAGCTCTGTGTGGCCCTGTTTCAGGCAAACTGGGTGCTGTGCCAATGAGGGCACCCAGGATGCAGAGGGGGCAGCCACAGGCCAGACACATCAATTCAAGAGGGCAGTGTCTGAATCAAGTGCATGGATCCTTCAGCTGGTTGTCTGCTCCCCCTCCTCACCTTGGCCCACCAGCTGGAGAGCACGAAGTAGGTGTTGACGTTCTCTTCCCCAAACTGCTCGGCCACGTAGAGCCCCAATGAGCCATACTTGTCATAGATGTTTCTTTTGGTGGCATCTGTCAGGATGGCGTGGGCGTTGTTGATCTCCTTGAACTTGTCTGCAGCCTCTGGGTTATCAGGGTTCTTGTCGGGGTGGTACTTCAGAGCAAGCTTCCTGCAAACCAAAACCATTTTCTGCCTCTATCTCAGTCTTGCATTTCATGGTCATCCATCAGAGGGTCCAAGGGGAGAAATGTTTACCTATTACCATCTCAATTTCCAACTGGTCTGGAATGTCAAGGTCAAAAGAAGTCTTTGCAGTCATTTTAGGACAAGCTTCCCCACCAGGATCTGAGCACAGGGGAGGGAGTCCTGAGGTCTAAGGGCAGGAAACAGCCTAGTGCACTCACTCCTGCTAACTTTCAAAGGGAAGACTTACTGCTGACCCCTAGTGTCCTAGTCAGCTAACTGCACATTTGGCAAACAAGGCAATAAGCATGGAGGGGTGACAATGGCATTTTAGTGCAAAAACACAAAAGTAGGAAAGCCAAAAGCAGCTGAAACAGTGATGAGAGCTCTCTCTTCTAGGTCACTTCATGACTCAGTACCTAAGAGCTAAGTTCTTGAAATCTAGTCAGAAGGCCACTATGGAGTGAAGAGGCTTTACCACTTATATTAAAGCAAGTGCACCATTTAACACTGCACAGCTCTGCCTAGGCCTAGGCATCTCTTAAAGATGTCTCTTAAAGTCTTAAAGGTCTCTTAAAGTCAAGAAACCTTGACTCTCTGGACTATGGACAGCTGGCAACATCTGCAAAAAAATTTTTTTTTAATTGGTAAGAGAATATCAATGTAACAACTTTAAGTAGTGAGGAACATATTGCACACACAAAAATTCAACAGAACCCTTAGCCAGGTACACTGAGTCGGCAAGGAAAAACCATGTACTTGGGTCTTTGGTCAAATTAAACCACAAATGAGGCTTATGCCCTTCTTGGGGGACTTAGGGGGGCCATGCTTGGCCTCTTACCGATAGGATTTTTTAATGTCGTCTGAGGTTGCATTCTTGTCCAGCCCAAGAACATGGTACAGTGATTCCCCGGAGGTAGAGAGTGAGCGCTGCCTCTGGTCGGCCATGTTAGGTAAATCTACAAGAGAAGATAAAGGGGAACATCAATGGGGCAGATAAAAATTCCAAGCCTGAAGCTGATGGACTTTACTATGAGTGTTTAAAGTGAAGACTTGAAACACAGGCTTATCGTGTGCAGATAGACCCCTAGCTCATACAGGAGGGTGGAAATCTAAAGATGTATATTGTAATCCCTAGAGCAACCAGTACATAAAGAATCCAAAGAGGAGCCAGGGGTATATGCAGCTCAGGGGCAGACAGCTTGCCTGGCATGTGCACAACACCCTGGGTTTTTGATCCCTACTTCCAACCCCCGAACTCTCCAATACAGAAGCTTACAGATAAAAATGAAAAAATGAACCTCCTAAACATATTCAAATAAAGCAGGTGTGGTTTATTTGTGGCACAATCTGGAATCCTAGCCCCTGGAGGCTGATACAAGAGGATCAGGAGTTTAAGGCTACCCTGGGCTACACAGCAAGACCCTGTCTCAACTCAGCACTCCCCTCAAAAAAATAGAGATAAAAATATTCAAATAACACAAAAGGATTGAGCTGGGCACAGTGGCTCACGCCTGTAATCCCAGCAATTCATGAAGCAGCGGCACAAAAATCACAAATTTGAAGCTAGAGGCAACCTATGTAACTTATCAAGACCCTGTCTAGAAATAAAAAGTAGAAAAATGGGCTGGGGGTGCAGCTCAGTGGTAGAGCATGTGTAGGTGTGCACGTGTAAAGCCAGGTGTGGTGGTCCACACCTGTAATCCCAGCACTGGGGAGGGTGAAGCAGGAAGAATAACACGAGTTCAAGGCCAACCTGGGCTATACAGTGGGACTTGGTCTCAAAAAAACAACAAAACAAAACAAAAGCATGTGTGAGGCCATGGATTCAACCTCCAGTATCACAAAAAAATAAACAGAAGGGTTGGGGGTGTACCTCAGTGGTTATGGCTGGGGATGTAGCAGTGTTAGAGTGCTTGCCTCCCATTTGTGAGGCGCTGGCTTGGATCACCAGCAAAATGCACACATGTGCACGCACACACATGCACACACACACTGAAGAACATAGGGAATAAGCAAAATAAATTAGTAAATCTGAACACCCAATAATGAAACTCAAGGTCAGGGGACTAAAAACTCCAATGAAAAGAAGCTGGGCGCGGTGGCGCACACCTAGAATCTCAGCGGCTGGAGAGGCGGAGGCAGGAGGATCACAAGTTCGAGACCAGAAGCAGTCTGTAATTTAGCAAGACCCTGTCTCAAAAAAGTAAAAAATTGGACTGGGCGTGCAGCTCAGTGGTCCAGCACTTGCAAAACATGCAAGTGTGAAACCCTGGGTTCAACCCCCAGTACCAGGAAAAAAAAAAAAAAAAAAAAAAAAAAAAAAAAAAAAAAAAAAAAAAAAAAAAAAAAAACTTCCAATGAAAAGTAGAAATTGTCACAATGGATAAAAATGCAAGACAACTATAATTTTACTATCTTTCTCAGAAACTGACGGAACAGATAAAATCAGGAAAATAATGACAAGCTGGATGATACTATCAGCCACCATGATCTATAATATATAAAAATAATATAAATGAATGAAATAAAAATAATTGCTATTTAAATAGCACCCAACTTCTGTAGAATAGGCAGTACTCTATACATTCAGCAAGACATACCACACTGGACCTTAAAACAGGTTCTGATAAACTTAAATGGATTGAAAACATACACAGTACATTCCTTAACCTAAAGAGAATTAGCTTAGAAACCCAAAAGTAAGTTCAAGTATTTGGTACTAAATGACACACTTCTATGTAGCATGTAGCTCAAGGAAGAAATCACAAGAGAAAATTAGGGAAAAATAATTCTTTTTTGTGTTGCTGGGGGGGTCAAACCCAGGGCCTTGCACGTGCTAGGTAAGTGCTCTAACACTGAGCTACATCCCCAGCCATAAATCTCCTTTTAGATGTTGTTGCTATTGTTGTTGTTAGGTGTCATCCAGTCGGGTCCAACTCATAGCGATGCTATGTACAACAGAATGAAACACTCTCTGGCACTGTGCCATGCCCAACACTGTCAGTGTTTCTCTGCTATTCCTAGGGTTTTCAATGGCAAATTGTTTCAGGAGTGGATTGTCAGGTTCTTCTCCCTAGACTGCAGCACCTGGTATTCCCAGATAGTCTCCCATCCAAGGACTAACCAGGCCAGCTGTGCTTAGCTTCTGAGATCACATGGGATCTGATGCTAGGGTGCTATGGCTGCAGACCAGTGCTTTCCCCACGGGAAAAAAGGAAAAAAAAAAAAAAAAAAGGCCTAGGTATGATGGTGCACATGAATCCTAGCACTTGGGAGGCAAGAACAGGAGGACTCCAAGTTTGAGGCCAACCTGGGCTACATAGTAAGACCCTGTCCCAAAAAACCAAAACGGGCCAGGTATGGTGGCGCATGCCTGTAATCCCATATTTGGGAGGCTAAAGGCAGGAGGATCCATGAGAGTTCAAGATCAGTCTGATCAACACAGTGAGTTCCAGGACAGCCTGGGCTACACACTGAGCCCATGAAAATAAAAGGAAATATCATGATGAAGACATCAAAAGGGCATTTCAAAAATGGAGCTGAGAGGTATTTGGAAGGCAAGACTTAGGCAGGACTCTACCCACTACCTAGACTGAGCCTCAGCAGGCATCTGGAACAGATGATGACAATGTGCCCTGAGACTCACGATGCACATCAAGAGGATTTGGAAGACGGCAGCCTGGCTGACTAGAAGAGATCCATATTTGTGCCTATTCCCAAGAAAGGGGTTCCAACTGATGTGGAAACTATTGAATGATATCATTAATATCACACACAAGCAAAATTTTACCAAAGATCATTCAAAAGCGACTGCAGCAGTATATAGACAGGGAACTGCCTGAAAATCAGGCTGGATTTGGAAGAGGGTGGGGAACCAAGGACATCATTGCTGATGTCAGATGGATGTTAGCCAAAAGCAGAGATGTCTGTCTGTGTTTTATCGACTATGCAAAGACTGTGTGGATCATAACAAATTATGGATAACACTGCAAAGAATGGGAATACCAGAGCACCTAACTGTAATCCTGAGGAATCTGTACATGGACCAGGAGGCAGTCATTCAAACAGAACAAGGAAACACTGCTTGGTTTAAAGTTGAGAAAGGTGTAAGTCAGGGCTCTATACTTTTACCATATCTCTTCAAATCCTATGCTGAGCAAAGAATCCGAGAAACTGGCCTTTATCGGGAAGAATGAGGCATCAGGACTGGAGGAAAACTCGTTAACAACCTGCGTTATGCAGATGACACAATTCTGTTGAAAGTGACGATTTGAAACATTTACTGATGAAGATCAGAGAACATAGCCTTCAGTATAGATTGCGAATCAACATCAACAAAACAAAAATCCCTACAACTGGGTCAGTATGCAACTTCACAATAAATGAAGAAAAGATTGAGGCTGTCCATGATTCTGCTTTACTTGGTTCTACAATTAACACCTGTGGAAGCAGCAGTAAAAAAACCAAAAGATGCATTGCTTTGGGAAAAGCTGTGGCAAAAGATCTCTTTAAAGTATTGAAAAGTAAAGATGTCACATTGAAGACGAAGGGATTCATGAAGGTATGCCATGGTATTTTCAGTCACATCATGGTTGTGAAAGCTGGACACTGAACAAGGAAGAAAGGAGAATTGATGCTTTTGAACTATGGTGCTGGAGATGAATATTGAATATACCATGGACTGCCAAAAGAACCAAGAGATCTGTCCTAGAAGAAGTGCAGCCAGAGTGTTCCTTGGAAGCAAAAATGGTTAAGACTGCGTCTTACATATTTTGGACATTTGGTTGGGAGGGACCAATTCCTGGAGAAGGGTATCATGTTTGGGAAAGAGGCAGACCAACAAAAAAAAAGGAAAACCTTCCACTACATGGATTGACACAGTGCCTGCAACAATGGACTTAAACATAAATAAGATTGTGTGCCTGGCACAGAATTGAGGAGTATTTCATTCTGCTGTACATAGGGTTGCTATGAGCCAAACCTGACTTGATGGCACCTAATAACAACAAATTTGTGTTTCCTAAATTGAGATTCTTAAGACTCCAAAGATTTTTACCAGCTTCTGCAACCTGAATACATCAGGATGCACTGATAATTACTGGTGACTGGAATGCAAATGTTGAAAACAAAGAAGGCTCGGTAGTTGGAAAATATGGTCAAGGTGACAGAAACAATGCTGGAAATTGCATGATAGCATATTGTCAGACCAATGACCTTTTCACTGCAAATACATTTTTTCACCAACACAAACAGCAACTATATACATGGAATTCACCAGACGGAACATACAGGAATCAAACTGATTACATTTATGGAAAGAGATGATGGAAAAGCTCAATATTAAAAGTCAGAACAAGACCAGGTGCTGATTGTGGATGAGACCATCAACTGTTCATATGCAGGTTCAAACTGAAACTGAAGAAAATTAAAACAAGTGTATGAAAGACAAGGTATGGTCTTGAGTACATCTCACCTGAGTTTAGCAACCACTTCAAGAACAGGTTTGATGTGTTAGACACTAATGATACAAGACCAGATGAGTTATGGCATAACATCAGAGACATCATTCATGAGGAAAGCAAAACATTATTTAAAAGACAGGAAAAAAAGAAAAGACCAAATTACATGTCAAAAGAGACTCTGCAATTTGCCTTTGAATGTCGAGCACCTAAAGTAAATGGAAGACATGATGAAGTTAAAGAATGAAACAGATTTCAAAGGGCAGCTCGAGAAGACAAAATCAAATATAACGATGTGTAAAGAGCTGGAGATAAAAAACCAAAGGGGATGAACATGCTTTGTTTTTCTGAAGCTTAGGGAATTGAAGAAAAAATTCAAGCCTGAAGTAGCAATAGTGAAGGATTCTACAGGGAAAATATTAAATGATGCAGTAAACATCAAAAGAAGATGGAAGGAATACACAGAGTCATTATACCAAAAAGAATTGGTGGATGACCAACCATTTCAGGAGGTTGCATATTATCAGGAATCAATGGCATTGAAGGACAAAGTGGAAGCTGCCTTGAAGGACCTGGCAAAATACAAGACTCCAGGAGCTGATGGAATACCAATAGATGTTTCAACAAATAGACACAGCACTAGAGGTGCTAACTTGTTTATGCCAAGAGATTTGGAAAACAGGTACTTGGCCAATTGACTGGAAGAGATCCATATTTGTGCGTATTCCAAGAAAGGGGATCCAACTGAATGTGGAAATTATCAAACGATACCATTAATATCACACACAAGTAAAATTTTGCTAAAGATCTTTCAAAAGTGATTGCAGCAGTATACAGACAGGGAACTGCCAGAAAATCAAGCTGGATTCAGAAGAGGACGTGGAACCAGAGACATCACAGCCTATGTCAGATGGATATTAGATGAAAGCAAAGAATACCAGAAAGATGTTGACGTTTCATTGACTATGGAAAGCCATTTGACTGTGTGGATCATAACAAATTATGGATAACATTGTGAAGAATGGGAATACCTGAATACTTCATTGTACTCATGAGAAATCTGTACATGGACCAGGAGGCAGTCATTCAAACAGAACAAGGAAACACTGCCTGGTTTAAAGTCAAGAAAGGTGTGCATCAGGGCTGTATCCTTTTACTGTACCTCTTCAATCTCTATGCAGAGCAAATAATCTGAGGAACTAAGGAACGTAGCATCAGGATTGGAGGAAGACTCATTAACAATCTATGTTATACATGAAAAAGTGCTCAATATCCCTAGCCATTAGGGAAATGCAAATCAAAACAAAACAACGCTGAGATTTCACCTTACACCAGTAAGAATGGCCAAGATCAATAAAACAAACAACAACAAATGCTGGTGAGGTTGCAGGGAAAAGGGAACACTTTTACATTGTTGGTGGAGCTGTAAATTGGTGCAACCACTATGGAAATCAATATGGAGGTACCTCAAAAAACTAAAAATAGATCTACCATATGACCCA
>VMDO01001609.1:0-38396 GCA_007922755.1 Pedetes capensis
TTGAATGATATCTTTTATGTCATGCCACAACTCTTCTGGTCTCCTGTCATTTGTGTCTAATGCATTAAACCTATTTTTGAGGTGGTCTCTGAACTCAGGTGGGATATACTCAAGGTCATACCGTGGCTCTCATATACTTGTTCTAATTTTCTTCAGCTTCAGTTTGAACTTGCATATGAGAAGTTGATGGTCTGATCCAGAGTCAGCACCTGGTCTTGTTTTGACATTTTGTAAAATTTTCCTCCATAGGACTTCTATCATTTTGCATTCCCTCTGACAATGAAGGGGAATGCCTGTTTCTCCATACCTTTGCATTAGGATGTTTTTTTAAATTGGATTTTTTTTTGAATTTTTAACTTTTGTATTTTTCTAGTCTGATAAGTGAGAAATACTATGTCAATATTGTTCTGTTTTGTATTTCTCTTATGGATGTGATTAAGCTTATTTTTGCATTTTTAAGTTTTTTTGTTGCAAGCATTTCCTTCTCTGTGATCTATGTAGTATATTGTTCTGCTAATTTTGCTATTGACCTGTTTGGTTCTTTCCTTCCCAAGTTTACCATAATCTTTTGAATGCAGTCCAGTTTGGCTTTTACTTCTGATGAAGGTCACTTGTTACCTTTGTTTAGCTAAAATCAATGATCATTTCTTTTGTTGTTGTTGTTAGGTGCCATTGAGTCGGTATCTGACTCATAGCGACCCTCATAGGGTTTTCAATGGTGACTGTTTCAGGATTGCCTTGGGAGTGGATTGCCAGGCCCTGCTCCCATTTTTGTGGTGCTGGGAATTGAACTCGAGATCTCAGAGACTGCAGTGCAGTGCTGTACCAACTGAGCTAAATCCCAGCCCGATCATTTCCTAGCCTTGTCTTATTTAACCCATCAGTAATATCACACAGAGCTGACCACTCCTCCTACCAAAAAGGTACTCTTCATTTCTGGCTTATCATACATTCCTGCTCATCTTGTCATCTCATTGCCTTCTACCACTCAATTTCTTGTGTTGTATTCATCTCCCCAACCTCTAAATATTGGTGTACCCCAGAAGGCAATCTAATTACATTACCTTCCTGAGTGGGTTTGGCAGATCTCATGATCTTAAATACAATTTATAGGCTGATGAGTCTCCAGTGTAGATTCTACTCTGAACTCCAGTTCCAGATGCATGACTGCTGACTCTCTCCACATGGATGGTTGATCAACATCTCAAAGTTGTGTAACTAAAATCCATCTTATTAACAGATCTGAGAATCCACCCTGTACTTCAAAATCTTGAGTTCTTTCTCTTCCTTCCCACAGCATGGACAAGGCATTTTGGATTCACTTTTGTTATCTCTTCCATAATCTAGATCTCATCTCATAGATAATCTTTGGTTATTTCTTTAAAATCACGTCCCAAATCTGACCTTTTTTATTATTATTATTCTCCTGGGTTATTGAAAAATCCTCCTAGCTGGCTTCTTGGTTTCTGCCTTTTCTGCCTTGATAGTTTATTCCAATACAGCAGCCAGAGTGACCTTTTAAAATATGTGTCCAGTCATGACATCTTCTGTTCACAGCACTGCAGTAGTTACCCACTGATGTAAAATAAATGCTAAAATTCTTGCACTGGCTCCAGACCTTGCAGGATGTTCCCCAGGGCCCCACTTTCATTCTAGTTCAGATCCCACCAGCCATACACCTCTGGGCTGTTATTCCAATAGATGAGGTAAGTTTGCCCCTGAAAAGGAGTTTGATTTGCCACTTTTCTATTTTATGTTCTAATCCCGCATCTCCTTCACATACCCCCGCAACTATCCTGTTATCAGTACAGTCTTCCCAGATCATTTTACTTAAAATAATACACATCTATCTGTACTTCCCTTCTCTGTCCTGGTCATCTCCAGCCCCATTTTCTACTTTGTTTTTCTCCACAACACTTACAACTATCTGTTGTGATATATATTTTACATGTTCAAATGTTTATTGTCTCTATGAACTCATTAGAATACATACTCTGTGATAAGAAAGAAGCTTATATCATTCATTGCTGCCTTCATAGTGCCCTAAAACAATGATTGGCCCCAAGGAGCTGTTCATATATTTATTGAGTAAACCACTATGCACACCAAGCATTAGCATACTCACGTTCAGCTAGGGTGATTAGGGATAACTTCTCAAAAATAATCTTCTTCTTCTTCTTGTTAGGTGCTGTCAAGTCAGTGTCCAAATCATAGCGAACCTATGTACAACAGGTGAAACACTATTGTCAGTGCTACTCTGCTTTCAATTGCAGATTGGGTGGGTGCTATCGGCTTTTTAATTACAGATAGGGTGTTCAATTGCAGATTGTTTTTGAGAGTGAGCTGCCTGATCATTCTTCCAAGCTTACAGCCCCTGGTGTTCCCAGGCAGTCTCCCATCCTAGTCCTAATCAGGACCGACCCTGCTTACCTTCCAAGATCTGACAGGATCAGAGGACACCATGGTACGGCTGTAGGCAAATATAACCTAGGAGCTGGTTAATGAAGTCAGAATCTGTGCTCAGGTACATCAGACTCTAAAGTGTTCCCTCTTTTATTTGCTACTGTGCGGCCTCTCAGGAGGAATAATTTGTCCATTTTAATTTGGGGGAAATGGTTGGAATACAAGATAAATCTTCAAAGGATCTGGATACCATTCTTACCAATGAATGGTGAATCATGAGGGAGCAACTTAAATTCTTTGATTTCCAAAGATCAGTTGAATAATCTGAAGACAAGAAAAATTTCTATAATCTGTAAACCTTCTGCCAGGAGCCAAAATGTATAACCAATCAGCCTCACAGCCTCACAGTGCTAAAGCGCACAATATACGGTATATCCAGCTGTGCTTTAGTCTCATGGGAAGAAATGCAGACAGATCTTAGGTTAATTTTGTTTCCCTTCAGTTTAAGCCCTTTTGATAAGTGAGATCTTAAAATATCATAAATGTTTCATTATTTTTCTCTGAAGTGAGGGCTATGATTGAGATATAGTCTCTCTCTGAAATAAAACTAAATTTCATGACACCGGCCTCAAGTAAAGTACTTTATGTTTAAGTAACTCTGCAAATAATGTACATTGTTAAAAAGAAATTCTTCTTAAAAATTGTATAAAAGGTAGGCATGCAAGCACAGTACAATAATTATAACTACAAGAGCTTCTCTAAGAATGTTGCAAAATGTTAATTTTAAAAAAAATCCTGTGGGGTAGACACATGTTGCAACAGATTTGTTGGTCTATTAACAGTTATTATATCCTTCCTCTGTCCCAGGGTCTCCACTCTGCTAGTTAAAACAAAGAGATGCTCAAACAGAAATCTCAAGGCTGACATGCCAGTTCCTGCCACATCTGAAGAGTAGCATTTGGAATTGGAATATATTATATGAATTATAAAGGAAATAAGTTTCATTTGTAGTCTCTCCAGTCCCTTAATTAGAAAAGAAATGAAAAAGAAAAAAATACAATGAACTGCTTCAGGCCTCAAGAACTGATAGTTGGCAGGAAGTAATTATTGCTCTTGGAGTTTCTGCAAATGCCCAGGGCTCAGGCCCACAAATCCAATTTCAAAATTTGACATACATAATGTCCAAAGGTCCTATTATAACTATCACTTTTTACTCTCAGAAAAGTGCCTTCTTGCTCACTCTTTCCTACTCTACTATTTTCAAGAGGGCCAAGTAAGAGGCCCTTTCTCATCTCAGTTTCTGAGATCTTTATGTGTGATTTTCCACTTCTAGAATGACTTCGTGCTGGGATTTAGCTCAGTTGGTAGAGCGCTGTGCTGCAGTCTCTGAGGTCCCGAGTTCAATTCCCAGCACCGCAAAAATGGGAGAAGGACCTGGCAATCCACTCCGTAAGGCAATCCTGAAACAGCCATTGAAAACCCTATGAGGGTCGCTATGAGTCGGATACTGACTCGATGGCACCTAACAACAACAGAATGACTTCTGGCTGGACCTGAAGCAAAATCCTCTCACTTTTCTACTGCAATGACATAACGGCTACAGCACCAACATTTAAATTTAGGCTATAAGTTTCTTTATGTCTTAATATTGCTGTTTTGGTTTGAATACAAAGTGTCCCCCAAAGGTCAATTTAGGGATGGGAAAAAAGGAGGGAGGGATCTAGCAAAAGGAAGCGACTAGGGGAGAAGACAGGAGAGGGAGGAGGGACAAGGAGGAGCAAGGAACGAGAGAGAGGGCAACCTCAAAGTAAATAGCCCAATTTTAATAGTTGGGAAAATAACTATAATAATACCAACAATACCAAAGGATGGTAATAATGCAAATGGGCTAGATTATTCATGTAATATTCCTGACAATATAAAAAGATAGACCAATACAGAAAAAAGTTTGGACTTAAATCATAATTGGGATGCAAGAGTATATAGAAAAATAATCCCACAAAAAGACATGCAAGTAGAAGAGAGACCTTTGGTGGTGGGGGGGGAGAGTGGGGGAGGAGGTGCATAAGAGGGTAAGGGGGAACTTATCTGTGTAATGTACAAAGAAATGCATATATGGAAATGTCACAATGAAATGCATGTCAGAATGAAACACATTAAGTTGTACATTAAAAATTTCCAATTAAAAAAATTGTCCCCCAAAGGTCATATGCTTTAACATTTAGTCCCCAGTTGGTGGCGCCATTTGTGAGAGTCCTGGAACTTTGTGAGGTGGGTCTTAGCTTTGAGAAAGTGATGTCACTAGAAGTGGGCCTTTGGAGTTCCCCCTTCACCCCAACCCAAGGCTCAGGTTTCTGCTTCCTGCTCACAAAGCTGTAAAGTTATCTGACATGGGCCCTACCTCATGCTGCTGTCACACCTACACTGCCACCATAATGAACTGATCCACTCACTGTGAGCCCTCAATAAATCTCTTTCCTCTATAAATTTGTTTGGTTCAGTTTTTCTGCTACAACATCACCAGCTGACTGATACATATGTTATCAAGAACAAAGAATCTAAGGGCACCAGTATTGTCTCAAAGATCACTTGTCAAATCCTCTTAATTGTTTTCTTGAATCCTGATGTAAACTTTAGTGTGCATTAGGATGGTTGAGCAACCATTCTAAAAATTCATATTCTTAGCCTTCTCCCTCAGAGAATCTGCTTTGGCCTGGTATAGGGCCCAAAGATCTGCATTTAAAGCAGCAACATCGGTGCTGGATATCAAGTCAGATGTTGCTTTCTCTTCACCCTAAGTTGAGGGCGGTTGTCTTTGTGGGAATCATTAAGAACACATTAGGGACTTCCTCTTGGGGATTTCTGAAGTTAAGTTATTTCTCTCCTAAGAAGAGTTCTCCCCTACCTAAACTTTTCTATTGGCAGCTGCTTCTACCTCTTGGTCACTTGGAATTTTTCTCATTGTTTCTCTCCCCACCACAGCCCTCACAGCAGAATGGGCAATTTCTCCTGATCCTGCTTCCTTTTTCCATCAACACATGAAAACAGATTCTTTTCATTATAAAACCTTTATTGAAAATCCTTACGGGTGGCAAAGTGGAAACAAATGCAAGGAAATTTATAGCATTCTGAATTTTATCAAAGATCTTATAATTTTACTCCCAAGCGGGCTTCCCTTCCAAAAGGGGTGGAGACACTTATGATTTAACCTTTAATTCTTATTCCTCAAACTAGAGATCCCAATGCTTTCTTTTCATCCTGCCTCTCTCCCCTGCCCTTTTGGCTTCAACTTTAGTAAAGACTCCAGGATTTCCTATGTTTTATGTGTGTCTACCAATTGAGTAAGTTGTTTTCTTTGTTCAAATTGTTTTCATAGTAAAACATATAAACTAACCATCAGATCCTGCTTAGTCTTGGAAGCTAAGCAGGGTCAGCCTAGTTAATCCTTGGATGGGAGACCATCTGGGAATACCAGGTGCTACAAGCTAGGGAGAAGAACCTGGCAACCCATTCCTGAAACAATCCACCATTGAAAACCCTATGAATAGGAGAGAAGCGTTGACAATAGTGCCAGGCATGGCACACTGTCTGAGAATGTTTCATTCTTTTTTGAATAGGGTTGCTATGAGTTGGTCCCAACTGAATGGCACCTAACAACAACAACCATCATGCACTTGAGGAACAAATTCCTTTCAATAAAAAGGCTTTAAAGATTGGAAATACTGGAACTATTAGGAAGAAACAACTTCTTTCACAAATGGCCCATTCCTAGAAACTCCAGCTTCTCATTCCAACAGAAGAACTTAATTGGACAAGCCCTTGTCTTCCCCACAAATTATAACAGGTCCAGATTTTTAAAATTTAGCTCTCATTTTAAAATTCAAAAATATTGAAGAGTTTAAACTTCAAGTTACTTATTATATTATAGTTTGAACTAATTCCTTCCTTCCTTCCCACTTTCTCTCCCTCTCTCCCTCCTCTCCATCCTGTCTTCCTATCCACAAACATTTTGTTGGCATGTGCATTGCTGCAGATGCCAGAGAAACAGAATTGAGAAAGACAGAGTCGTCCTAAGTCCAAGGACTACTTTTAAAAAGGAATGATTAAACAGATATTTAAATAGTATATATGTGTGTGTATTTAAATGTATATATTTAAATAGTATATGCACTATTTAAATATATATATACTATAAATAGTATGTATATATACATACTATTGAAATATATGAATAAATAATTATAGCTACTTGACAAAAACAAAATAACATAAAAATGGGATTGAGAGACTAATCTTAACTAACATATTCAAAAATAGTGTTTTCATTTGAAAAATGTCTTAGAGCAAAGGACATATCTAGGTAATGGAAACCTAGGACCAGTTATAAAGTGTAGGTCCCATATAAGGTGAGGAATTGTGGAAGAAGGACTCATAGGAGAGGGAGGCATGGGTGAGCAGGGTGGAGAAAGGATGTGGAGCGAGGTTCTCATTCAATTATGATTGGTTTGCAATGTTGTGTTGTTTCCTGGTGATAGTCTTCCCATTCCTCCTGTTTGCCTGAAGCCTCATATGATGGGCTACTCTGCTTCTTCCTTTTGAGAAAGCCAGGGTCTATGTGTTCCGCAAAGTTGTAGTCTCATATGTAGCCTTATGGGAGAACAACATGGCAATTCACTCTCGAAGTAGTGCCAAAACAATCAGTTATTGAAAACCCTATGAGGGTTGTTAATGAGTTGGACGTGACTTTGTGTTTTACCATTCCTTCATACTTTCATTTGGTATCATTTTCTTCTTGGTTAAAAGGCTTGCTTCAAGTTTGTTAGCAATGAATTCTTTAAGCTTTTTCCTGTCTGAAAAAGTCTTTATTTCCCCTTCATTTTTAATATTTTTACTGGGTATGAAATTCTAGGTTGTCAAGTTTTTCTAGTAATTTGTAGATGTTCCTCTGCTGTCTTCTGACTTGCATTGTTTCTGATGGGAAGTCCCTCATCATTTTCATCTTTGTTTTCTGTACGTTGTATATTTTCTTCCTCGCCTCTTTTTAAGATTTTTCTCTTTATTTCTGGTTTTGAGCAATTTTAGCCTGATGTATAGTTGGTATAGTTCTGATAGTGTCTTTTGCGCATGGGGTTTGTTAAAATTTTTTAGCTCTGTGCCTTTGAAGTCTTCATCACATTTGCAAATACCTTGACCATCATTTCTGTAAATACTTTTTTAATACTCCCTTATGTGAAGGATCCCATTACACATATTTTTGGTTGTTTGAAGTTGTCCCAGTCTACAGATACTTTGTTTATTTTTCCCCTCTGTGTATTTCATTCTGGATAGTTTTCCTCACTGTGCTTTAAAAGTGACTGATCTTTCTTCTATAGTGTCTTATTCATTATTAGTGTTTCTGTTGGATTTTTCACATCAGAAATTGTAGTTTTCACTTATAAAAGCTCAATTTGAGTTTTTCTTATATCTTCTTTGTTTCTATTTAACATGCTCAATCTTTTATCACCTTACTAGAATGTATAAAATACAGTTACAATAACTTTTAACTTACTTGTCTGTTAACCCAATATTATCTCTGGCCTTATTTCTTTTGATTGATTTATTTCCACCTTATGGTTTGTATTTTCCCACTTTCCCCCACTTTTTTATATGTCTGGTAATTTTTTATTGGATGTCAGACAACATGAATTTTACCTTGCTTTCTATTGTATATTTTTGTATTCTTTAAAATAACCTAAGTTTTTTTCTGGGATGCAGTTTAGTTATTTGGGAGTAATTTGATGTTTTAATGCCTGTTCTTAAGCTTTGTCAGGTAGGAATAGACCCTTAGAGTAGGGCAGGGGTGTCCAACATTTTGGGTTCCCAGAGCTACAGTGAGTAAAAAGGAATTTTTAGGCTACACATAAACTATATAATATAATTACTGCATGTACATAATAAGGGGTTCACAAAGAAAATAAATTCTAAAACATATGATGTTAAAAGACTTTGTGGGGCTGCATTACTAGCTATCTTGGGCCATATGTATCTCATGCCCCCAAATTGGACACGCTTGTTCTAGGGTTACATTTGTCCCAATATTGAGGCAATTTCCATTAGATTGTTCTCACTGATTCTCCATTAAGTATGAAGACTTTCACTATGGATGTGTAAACACAAATTTTTTCCAAGTAAATGTAAGATCCAGGGTTTGTTCTCCTTAATCCTTTAACTAAAAAATAAAAGAAGTGAAAAGTCTATACTTTTACATTTGAATTGATAAAATCAGTATGAATCCATAATGCATTTTTCTCTTTCTAAAAAAAGAAAGACATACTTCTTCCTAGCTCTGTTCTCTGAAGACGTCTAAAAGCTATGAAAAACTAATTGCAATCAGTACCTATAGTACCCAAAGTTTGTTCTCAAATACCATTTCCTATAATAGAACCAAGTTCAGTGGGAAAAAGCCTTATTCCAAATATGAGGCAAGAAATCCACAAAATGGGCCAAGGGTTTTTAAAAAACAAACTAGAAAAGACTATCAGGGTCAGATTAAAAGGACACAGGAGTCAAACCAAAGAGGCTTTCAATAGACAGCATAAGGGAGGCAATATAAACATCAAAAAGTATAACTGGAATGGAATGAAAGTCATAAAATATATAAAAATCATCAAATTTACAATATATCCAGGCCAGACAATTTAAGAATAGGAATTGGAAACAAAAAAATATAGAATTGCTTGGCAGAAAAGCAGTGTGACTGCTGGAAGAGGTGTGCCAAGTTAAGAGAGGTTGGTTGGTTGTTTGTTTTGTTGGTTGGTTTAATATGGGAGTTGTTACAGCATGCTGCATGCTGATGGAAATGATCCAGTGAACAGGGGGAAACTGATGATGCAAGGCAGAATAAGAACAATTAATTGCTGGAGTAATGACCCTGAGTATGGGAGGGGTGAGGGAATCTGGTACACAAACCAAAGAGTTGGCCTAAGTAGGAGAATGGTCCATGTACCAACTGCAACAGCAAGGAAGAAAGAGTACATGGCACCAGGGCAAGTGGTTGGCAGATGGGTTGGAGAGGATCTGTATGGTTTCTTCTGATTGTTTCAATTTTCTCAGAGAACTAAGAAAGGTAAGGGCAATGGAGGAGACAGTGTTGGGAGCTCAATAAAGATAAAGATGTGAAATAGTTGTGTGGGCAGAGCATGGAGAGGGAATGAACTGAAGAAGTGCTGCAAAATCTTCATGTGGGTGTGAGTGACTGCTTGTGAGCTTGGAAAGAGCTGGGGTAAAATGGCCATGTGCTGTCCTCTAGCCACATTCACCTGGTGCCCATGCAAGTGGACACACAGGGTGAACAGCTGCCTGTACTTAGCCAACATTTTATGGGGATTAATATAGACTTTTTAAAATGTCATATAAAGCAATGTATTTTCATCCTTAATTTATATTTTCTTCAACTTAACTCTCTAGGAAATATAGAAGAGTGAGAAAAAAAGGGAAAGA
The DNA here is from genome assembly GCA_007922755.1 of Pedetes capensis. Lineage (NCBI taxonomy): Eukaryota > Metazoa > Chordata > Mammalia > Rodentia > Pedetidae > Pedetes > Pedetes capensis. The sequence goes on from VMDO01001609.1 coordinate 9,883, forward strand.
GTTGACATTCAAAGTAACACATATATTTAGTGATAAATTTAGAAAGGGGTGGACATGACCTGTATGAAGAAACTGGAAAATAATTTTGTAACAATATAAATACTGTGCTGTTAACACTCTGCAAGTTAACTTTTAAGCAGTCACAATAAAAATCCAAACAGGACATTTTGGAGCCCTATCTTATAGAAATAACTCTATAATTATTTTGTGCAAGAACACATGTATGAATATGATAAAAATACCTAACTTGTATTGAGGCATGCTATGAGGAGGACTTTCAGTGTCTTGATGAAGACAATGGCCTACAGTAATGCTCAGGAATGCTCAGGTAATGCTCAAGAAGAGGAAAGAGAAGTAGTCTTACCAAGTATAGTGTTTTACAAGGTAATAACAATGAAAACAATTAGTATTTCAACCAAAATTTATATATATACATGACAAAATGGAAACTCTAGAGTTGTATGCAAGCATATTATCATTATATAATAAATTTATATTAAATAAAACAAGTTCCATAAAACAATTGGAAAGGCTTATATTGATCTGATTCATATACATGATCTATGTATTAACAGTTCACAAAGGGCAACTAGAGATAAATACTTCAATATTAAATAATAATTACTCAGGTATTTATATAATTTCATTCTGTAAAAGGATACTATATGAATTAATTTCTTTTCAAAATTAGTAATGACACAGATATTCAATGTCAAGGAGGCTAAATTTGATTTACCTAGGGAAATCAAAATTTACCAAGCCTATATTTTAGAATTTTTACTATATAGATTTGATGTGTTAGTTTGTTAGATATGCCTTAACCATAAATTGTGTGGCTTACACAGCAGAAATTTATTGTCTCAAAATTCTGAAGACCAGAAGTCCAAGATCAAAGTATCACTAGTCTTGGCTCCTTCTGAGGCCTATAAGGATGGATCTCTTCCATGCCTCTCACTTTCACTTGCAGATGGTTATCTTTTCTCTATATCTCTTCACATCATCTTCCCTCTGTGTGTCTCTTGTGTTCAAATTTCCCATGTTGAAAAAGACACAATTGATATTGGATATATTTGTTGGGTGCCATTGAGTCAGATCCAACTCATAGTGACCCTATGCATAACAGTATAAAACACTACCCAGGATTGTGCCTTGCAAACAATTTTGTTATGTTTGAGCCCATTATTGTAGTCACTATGTTTCTTCTCACTTTGTGTCATGCCACATCAGCAAGAGGAGGTCTCTGGGGTTTGACTCCATTCCCATCATTAAGGTCAACTCTACTTTGAAGAGGCAACTCTTCCCTAGTCATCATTTGCATGTTTTCTAACCTGGGGGCTCATTTTCTGGCACTATATTTGTCTGTAATCCTCTGCTACTCATAGAGTTTTCAATGGCCAATTGTTTACAGAGTAGACTGTGTGGTCCTTCTCCCTAGTCTACCTTAGTCTGGAAGCTCAGCTGAAACCTGTCCACCATGGGTGGCCCTGCTGGTATCTGAAATACTGATGATATAACTTTCAACATCACAGCAACACACAAGCCCCCACAGCATGACAAGCTGACAGACACGTGGGGTTCATATTGAATTCGGCTATATTAATAACCTTACTTAACCTCTGCAAAGACTTCATTTCCAAATTAGTTTACATCATGGGATACTGAGAGGTAAAACTGTAACATATATTTTTAAGGAAACACAATGCAACCTATAGCCTTAATGTTTGCATATAAACCAAAGTGGCCAAGGACCTTTTCAAAAGCCATCCTATTGCCCTTGATGTTTTCTAAAGCAGGTTCCTGTCACTTAACCACGTTTGTCTAATCCTCTTTAATTAGTGAAGGTATATTTAAAACACCAGCCCAACATTCTTTTGGGTGACATTTTCTGTGAACACAAATCCTGTCAAGATGAATGAAATATATCTCGTGGGTCTGGTCTAGAATTTCTGCAATTGTATAAGAATAACTTTAGTGTTTCAAAATCCCATCCTGTGAAACAAGCACAGCAATCATATATACAACACACTCCTTCACAATAACATGGAAATCACAACGGGGAAACAACCACTTTATAGGCAAGGCAGAAGGAAATGGGTTAGGGAAACAAATTGGGTGTGGGCTAGAATCAGTGGAAATATGAAGGGGAGGTGAATGTTTGTCCCATAATCTCCATCTCTGTGTCACAGTCCAATAGCCAATTTTGCCACACCCCAAAACCCATATGACACAATTCCTATATTACCCAGTAGATTAGCAGTTGTGATGTGAAAACCCTACCTATGATCAGCACAAATATTCCTCTCTTTATTACCAGCTGTGGAATTGAGGGGCATTCACTTCAGTCCTCAGTGTCTCTCATTTAATTTTATTGGCAATTATTCGTGTTCTTATCTCCATCCATTGAAAACATCCATTTCTGTACATCTTCCCATTGTCATTTTTATCTAAGCTGTCATTACCCTTTGTCTAGGCCACTACATGTACTCCTGTATCAACTTCATGACATTTTTAGACTAACCTGTTCTTCACAGATGAGTACCCACTCAGCTGCTTGAAAGGCTTCCATAAGCTTCTGAGTAAAACAAAAGCCACTCGCCAGACCTGCACCCTTGGTCCCGTCTTCCCTTCACTTCATTTTATTGTCCCTCTAGTCCATTAAGTTTGGCCTCATCCGTCTCCTTTTAATTTCTTGCAAATTTTGAATACTTTTCGTCCTCAGAGTCCTCATGCATTCTCTTCCTTTCTTCTTGAAACCAAACTAATATTCCTCTGAGTAAAACTCGTTGTAAAAGCAGGAAAATACCACTCTATTCTGTTGGTAAAAAGCTGAAACCCCATGTTCCCATACAGCCTCATGAACTTCCCTCTTTCCCCTTTCCTAAGATTCCCTAAACATCTGAACTACTCACCACGGCTCTCAGAACCTAATACCAGCCAGGGTTCAACCAGAGAAATAAAACCATTTGAAGCCTTGAATATTCTTGAATCTAATCCTTCCACTTCAACATTTTTAGAGGGCTGAAGGATCAGATGTGCATTAGAATCATGTGTGCAATACTGAGAGCTTTGGACCATCAATCCGTAATCTGCACACAATTTTAATCAGCATCTGAATTTTTAGCCCTTTAAAACTACTGGAAGGGTGTGGATCATACTTGAGAATATACAGTATTAATGGATTTCTTGCAAGGAATTGGCTCACTCACTTGTGGGTCTGGCAAATTAACTTGGAAAGTTGTAGGTCCTGGAGGGCAGATTGATGTCTCAGGCTTGAGTTAAAGTGGCTGTCAGACCACAGTAGAATTTCTTCTGCTGCTCTTTGATTATATTCATAAGGTCTTTTGGCTGATGGAGTCAGATGAGCCAATATTATGTAAAGTATTCTCTATTACTTAAAGTCAACTGATTATGGACATGAATCACACCTATAAAATACCTTCCTAACAATACCTAGATGTGTGCTTGAATAATTGGGAATTTTAGCCTTGCTAAACTGATCCATCCCTCACCTGTCTGTCAGTTTGTCATGCTGTGGGGGCTTGCATGTTGCTATGATACTGAAAGCTATGCCACAGGTATTTCAGATACCAGCAGGGCCACCCATGATGGACAGGTTTCAGCTGAGCTTCAAGACTAAGACAGACTAGGGATAAGCATCCAGCAGCCCAATCCCAAAATAATTAGCTATTGAAAACACTATGAATAGCCGAGAAGCACTGTCAAATGTAGTGCTGGAAAATGAGCCCTTCAGGCTGGAAGGCATTCAAGAAACGACTGGGGAAGAATTGCCTTCTCAAAGTATGGTTGACCTTAATGATGAGAATGGAGTAAACCACTGGGACCTCCCTTTGCTGATGTGGCATGGTTCAAAGTGAAAATAAACATAGTGCCTACAAAACGGACTCAAATACAAAAAGATTATGTGCATGGCCCAGCGTGGGGTAACGTTTTGTTCTGTTGTACTTAGGGTGACTATGAGTTGGATCTGACTTCATTGCACCTAATAACAATCACAACAAACTGACACATAAAACTGACCTCCATAGACACTATTCCAGCACTGTGGCTGCAGGTTATATACCTTACCTAGTAAGTACTTTAATATCCTTTCCTGGAACTGCCCCTTTTCATTGCTGTTTAGATAGTGGGTCCTATTTTTCTTATCTGACCTTCAGGAATGCACTCAAATATCACTTCTTGCCTAGAGCTTCTGCACTACCTTCTCTGAATCAGTCCTTTCTCAGTTTGTCTCCATCTCTACTTCTATTCTTTCTCTTCATTGCACTTGCCAAGACTTGTTATTTATGTGTTGTATTCATCTGCTCACAAGTTTTGTCTGTCTTTCCCACAAAATTGCATGTCCCGTGAGGACTGGCAGTTATTTTTTGCACTAATGTATGCAAAGAATTCATTAGTATACCTGATACATAAGAGCAACTCAAGTAAGATTCATCAAAGAAGGGAATATCATCAGAGGTTCCTATCATTTGATTGAGGCACAAAGGCCCAACCTACTATGCACTTACATGTAACCTATTTGCCTTGCTCTAAAACCTTCCATTTTCAGAGCCCCAGTTAACCAGAAGTTCTCATTCTGGCAAGAGCAGAGGTTTGATACAGACACATGGGTGGGCTGAGCATCATGTCACACACTTGTAATCCCAAGGAGGTACAGGCAGGAAGATCCTGCCTGGTCCTGAGTTCAATTAGCCTGGGCTATATAGTGAGACCCTGACAAAAAAAAAAAAAAAGGACAAATTATAACCTCACCCTCCTCAGACACATTGGTGGATCATTGCTTTTAGAAAAACCTACTTAGAAGAGGTTTATTTTATGTCACATCCACACTGTAGAGTCCCAATACTCTCAAGTCATATTTTTATGTGGATATACCACACTCTGTCTTATCTCTGGAGCTGGGGTTTAGCTCAGTTTGTAGAGTGCTGCTCCACACTGAGGACCCAAGTTCCATTCCCAGCACCACAAAATGGGAGAAGGATGTGGCAATCCACTCTTAAAGCAATTCTGAAACAACCAGCCATTGAAACCCCTGTGAGAGTCCCTAGTCAGACCCGACTTGATGGCACCTCATGACAACAGCCTTATCTCTGACACATGCCCAATATCAGTCCTCAATGGTGTAAGCAGGATTTTTTTAAAAAATTGCTGATGTGAGTTAAGTACTTGCCAAGAACAGTAGGCACAATTCATGAACAGAAGTTCAAAAGATGGTTTCACTTCTCTAAGCAGGACCTGGAGTAAGAATGATTAATTCAAATGTACAAATGTAGAGCCTCACTAGCTGATGTGAGCTCCTGGAGTTGACATCTCACCATCGCATGGACCTTGATCCCCAGGAAGCCCAAAAAGACGCTCTAAATTGTTCAGCATTTTGCTCCTTCCCTCTCTGCCCACTACCTCCAATTGTTCTCCTCTTTTTGCCCTAATCACATGTTTAAGGGATATCTGCCCTTATCTTCCTTGTCTGTACTAGGACATCAGGCAAAATAGTGCCAGCTTGTACCAGTGGACTTCTTCATAGATTGAACAAGGGTTTTATGGCCTTTTTTGATAAAGTCATTATTTCCTCCCCCATTTACTTCGTAAAAATACAGGCTTTCTGAATCACCAATGAAAAAATCTTAGGTGATTTGTACATTCAAGGATCTGTGCATCTTTCTCATTTCCCTAGATAAAGTAAGGAGGTAATTTCAACACTGTCATAGAAGAGCTTTATATATTGGGGGAAAATTAGACAACTTTAGAAAGTAATAAAACTATTCCTGTCTTCAGCAGAATCACATGGTATGTGTATATATGATGATAGGATGATGCAGCTGTAATGATGACTTTCGGATCAAGGAATGTAGAGTGTGGTTCAAAGTAATACACCAGCATTGCTTATCAGAAACAGGTTATCAAGCAAAAATATGCAAATAAAATTCCTGCCAGTCATTCTTCCAGAACTGTTTATTTTTCTAAGACAATATAGAAATATTACAAAATGATATGGCTAAGGTTAACTAGAAGAATCAACTTTAGCATCTCTTTTTATCTTTAAACAAAGTGCAGTCGGAGAGACCATAAAAATCTTCTACAAAAGCAAACAACATACCTCTACTTCATAGAATCTTGCATCTACTGTGAAACACATCTATTTGCACAAGAAAAAATGTGAAGCAGGTAAAGTTTGAATGTGAGGCCTCTGGTCCAAATGTAGACTGTATCTTCCCTTTAAGATTCTTTTGATTTTCTTTTAGTTATCTAAGGCTCTTTCCCTTCAAGATATAACTCAAATTCTGGATAATTCCACCCACAATTGTTATTTCTTTCTCTGAATTCCTATAATACACTTGGCTGTTAGTCATACCAATTTGCCCTGTTATTTTTCTTTATATATTAATTTCTTTGTTCTCAAATTAAATTCTGAGTTCCTGGAGGTCATGCTACCATTTTCTCTGTTTTTGTTTCTTCACATCTCTTTACATAGGTATTTTCACACTTCATGGTAGACTAATAATGAAGTTGTAGCAGAGACTACCTAGTTGTTCATCAAGATTTGCTTTCTCTTCTTCTTGGATATAGAGGTAGACTGCATTTCTCAGCCTCCTCTACAGGAAAATGAACACCAATGACTGACCAAACTGGTTCCCTGCTTGATCCAGAGAAGCCACTTATGTCTATCACTCCATGCTTCTTTCTCTTCCTTCTGGTAAGATGAGTCCTAGGGGTTGGCTAAGCCTTGAAGTGGAAGGAGCTTAGGCCCTGAAATTACCGTGCTGAGGAACCTGCCCACAGATCAGGAACATCTGCCTTGATCTATTACATAAGCTAAAAATAAACATTGATTGCATTTGGGCCATCATATCCTTGTGAGTCTGCTTGTTATAGCTTTCACAGAAATTCTGACACTTCTAATAATTCTAGTAGAAACAGCTTGAACAGAGCTTAATGCTCGGCTCTATGACAAGGACTAAATTTTGTGATTTATGGTAAGTTAATTTCTCTGAGCCTCAACTTTCTCATCTGTACAATGTTGATAATTATAGCAACTACCTCAATCATTTTGCTGTGAGAATTAAGTAAGTGCAGACAATCACTTAAAAACCGTCTGATATCATTTAGACACTCAATGAATATCTGTTTAATACCATTCACATTTACATAGGACTAGTTCTTGGCAAGCAGAAATTATATTACAAGAGAGTTCATTAAAATAGCATACAAATAATTTATTTTTGTTTTCTAATTATAACTGTAGCATAAATTTCTTGAAAAAGAGAAATATATTTATAGGTGGGAGTGACAGCAGAGGGTATTGACAGGCATAGAAAAAATTAAACGAGACTAAACAAGAATATTTAAAATTGATCTCTGACTTCTTAGAACTTCATTCCTGATAGAAATTTAAGATTTCAGTTTACAATTTATAAAAACTTTACACTAGGATAGGCTGTGTTTAAACAGAAATTTAGAAATAGACCTTTATACTGTTGTTGTTTTTAGGTGCTGTTGAGTCAGGTCAGACTCATAGTGACCCTATCTACAACAGAACAAAACACTCCCTGACACTGTGCCTTGTCCACACTATGTCAGTCCTTCTCTGCTATTCATAGGGTTTTCAATGGTTGGTTGCTTCAGGATTGTTTCAAGAGTGGGTTGTCAAGTACTTCTCTCATTTTTGTGCTCCTGGGGATCAAACTTAGTGCCTCATGGAGTGCAGAATGGCATTCTACCAACTGAGCTAAGCCCTAGCCCTTTTTGTACTGTTATTTAGGTCAAAAGTATCATTCTTTCTAGGCTGGCTAGTTAGTACTTGGGAGGTTAGTTTCATTTAGGTTGGGTATTCATGATTAAATGGCAAATTGTTCACCTAATCATTAGTTAAGCCTGCAGCCATAGCCCTGTGGCATCCAATCCCATCAGATCTCAGAAGCTAAGCAGGGTCGGGCTTGGTTAGTCCTTGGATGGGAGACAGCCTGGGAACACCAGGTACTGTAGGCTTGGGAGATGGACCCAGCAACCCACTCCCAAAAATCAGTCCACCATTGAAAACTCTATGAACAGCAGAGAAGCACTGACAATAGTGTTTCACCTGTTGTATGTAGGGTTGCTATGAGTCGGATACCTACTCCACAGTACCTAACAACAACAACAACAACAATCATCTGTTAAGTGTATGGCAAATCTGAGAGAAATTGAGATTGGCTTGATTTTCCTAAGTCAAGATAAGATGAAGGAATGAATTAGTCACTATCTCTACTGTTGTTGTTGTTGCTGTTGCTGTTGTTGTTGTTGTTGTTGTTGTTGTTGTTGTTAGGTGCCATTGAGTAGTACCCAATTCATAGCGATCCTCACAGGGTTTTCAATGGCTGATTATTTTGAGATTGCCTCAGGAGTGGATTACCAGGTCCTTCTCCCATTTTTGCAGTGCTGGGGATCAAACTTGGGACCTCACAGACTGCAGAGCAGCACTCTACCAGCTGAGCCAAACCCCAATCATCTGTACTGTTAGGCCGCCTATATTCCTGAGGAGAGTTTATTATACACAGCAGGCTTTTATGTAGCATGCAATAAGCAAAATAGTTTTAAAATTCTATTTAGGTGTATATTTGAAACCTAAATAAATCTTTGGCATCTGCTTTTAGACAATTTTAATCTAATTTTAGACAATTTAGCTTTTTGAATTAGTAAATTCACTCGTTTAACTTAACATTCTAACTTCATGCTCAACGTTTGAGCATACACTTTATTAACATCTCCTAAATGTATTTGTTTTATTTTCAGGGGTTAACATTGTTTTTAAAATGGAAAGGGAGACAGTAGAAGTCTGAAGAAATCTGTCATAAAATGAAAGCAGTAAATCTAAGTAAAATTAAGATGATTTAAAGTCATGCTATCCTTTGTTGCGCCTGCAGCCTTAGCCCTGTGGCATCCGATCCCATCAGATCTCAGAAGCTAAGCAGGGTCCGGCCTGGTTAGTACTTGGATGGGAGACTGCCTCAGAACACCAGATACTGTAGGCTTGGGAGAAGGACCCAGCAACCCACTTCCAAAAATCAATCTGCCATTGAAAACCCTATGAACAGCAAAGAAGCACTGACAATAGTGTTTTGCCTGTTGTACATAGGGTCACTATGAGTCGGATACTGACTCCACAGCACCTAACAACAACAACAATCCTTTGTTGCAATTTTCTATCAAGATCACAGAGATTAGCCATTATTTTATTAAGGGAAATAACATAGCCATGTTTCAAAGTCTACCACTTATATCTGGAAACAAGAAAAGAAAAAAAATTTATATTCACCAAATACAGATGAATGTTTATGCAGAATTGTTTATAATTACTAAAAAGAAAGAAAGGAAAAAAAACACCAAATGTCTATCATGAGGGAAATGTTTAGGTAAATTATGCACATGCGTGCATACATACACATACAGTGGGAAATATTTTAGCTATTGAAAAAAGTGAAAGGAAACTATGTGGTTACTGGAAGAGATCTCAAAGATAAATTTACAAATAAAATTTACAAGTAAAATTAGATGTACAGTGTAATTCCATATTTGAAAATAAAAAAATCTTTCAAAAACCCCCAAACTCCCTATGTATGTCAACATACATAAAGAAAATTTTGGAAAAATATATGTAAAACCTTCAAAATTGATGACTCCAGGGCTTGAACAGGCAGGGGAAAACAGTGAAATATTTCACTTTTTTCCTCTCTGTTTAGCTTAATATATAAAGTAACAGGAAGTCATTGCAATTGTAATTTTAAATAATCTGTAAGTTTTTAAAAGTGTTTCAATGTGGAAGGCATTCTTGAAATGTAGGCGCATGAGAGTTGCCACAGAAGCAGATATTTTATACTTCCTAGGATTTCACAATATTTTACTGCTACAACTTGTCTCACTTCCTTGAATCTACAAAAAGTTCATATAACTGATGTTCTATCAGAAGGAAGCATTGCTAGAAATAATTATGGAAGCATCTGATACATTTCTTTCAAAAGTAATGTGAGACAGTTTATTACAACTTTGAATATAAAAATGATTAAAAACAAGTTTATCTGAAATAAAAGATAATATTTTAATTATTACTAAGAAAAAATTCTCTATGTTCTATTACTTGAATGGATGGATGGAAGGAAGGAAGAAATAGGGAGGAGGACAGGAGGAAGGGGAATAATCATTTCTACAGCTGGGACTTGTGAGAAATCTGAAGAAATTAGAGTCCAAGTGGACGAGAAGTAGATGTGTTGATAGCAGCCTGGAGTTTCAAAGTTTCCACAGTAGGTAAAGTATAGGAGGAAGATGGTAGACTAAGTGGGATCTGAGGGCTGGCATCCTCCCTCCTCCCTTCATAAAACCATGATGAATTTAATTGGTACTAGGGCTCTAGAATTGCAGCGGCCCTGGAATTGGGTTGGTTCTACTTCCACCTCCATTACAGATGTGGCCACAGCCCAGGAGTATTGTTCATGTACAAGAAGTACGATGTCAGCTGGAGTGGAAAATTACCACCAGCCATTTACAATCCCAAGCACCCTATGAGTTGATTGATGACTATGGATGCCTCACTGGTGACATTTATCATTCCCTCATTACTACAAATTTCCTAGCAGCTATTAATTGAAACTAGGTGCATACAACAGAGTCCCTCCCCAGCACTATTGTGGGGAATGGAATATAACCTGGATTAAAGAGTTAAAAAGTTTAAAATGTGCTTAAATGGAAAGGTCTGGAAGGGTAGCAGGAGTGAATCACAAAGAGAAGAAATAGTTGTCCTGACTCTTCAGTATAACTGAAGAAGTAGGAAAGAATGTAAAATATCAATAACTTAAATTTGAGGAAGTCTTAAGGAAGTCAGATGTTTCAAAAAGAACACAATATGATTAAAGATATCAAAAGGGATTGTGCTTTTTATTCCTGTATTTTGGATTTCTTGAAGGAGAAGCACATTTTAAAAGCAGGCCAGGCTAAAGACTGTTAGTTCAAATCTAGAAGGCCAAAAATTTGTTTTAAATTTTATATCTTGGTAAAAGAGAGAGGGCTAAAGTTAAGGAAAATGAGTGTTTCAGCATAGGCTGGAAAGGGACTGTGCCCTATGTGTGTGTTGGAGCCAAATCCACTCTTGTTTTCAAACAATTCTCTATTCAACAATAAATTTCTTCTGAGGAGGATACTACCTTCTGTCTGGGCTTGACATCTCACTTGTTGTTGTTGTTAGATGCCGTCAAGTCAGTATCCAACTCATAGGGACCCTACATACAACAGGTGAAACACTATTGTCAGCGCTTCTCTGCTGTTCAGAGGTTTTCAATGGCGGATTGATCTTTGGGAGTGGGCTGCCAGGTCTGTCTCCCAAGCCTATGGCCCCTGGTGTTCCCAGGTGGTCTCCCATCCAAGTACTAACCAGGCCTGACCCTGCTTAGCTTCCAAGATCTGATGGGATCAGATGCCACAGGTCTATGGCTGCAGGCCTGACATTTCACTAGGTGAACTCAAAACAGTCTTTCCTCAAGTCACATGGCATAAGACTCCAGCTTATCTATTTTGGGGCCTACGTTTTGGACCACACAGACTGAACAAGAAAGCCAGAGGCCGTGTGCTCAGCCAGCTCCACCTGCAGTAAGGCTGGATTCTAGCTGAGCTGTGTGCAGAATCTCTGTGACCCTGTCTTCTTCTTCCCCAGTACACCAAAGTGAAGCCTTCAGAGAATAACTACAGGGGAAGTGACTGTTGTGACTCAGGTATTTGTTTAATATTTTGTAATCTCTAGCCAAATGTCTCCTTCAGATTTTTATTTTCACTGTTCATTCTTACAAGCAATAAAATGCAATTTTTTAACTTGTCTCTTCAGGAGCCTGTGCAAACAGGGATCTAATTTAAAAAATGATATAAAAAATAATAACCATATTGTTCAATGCTAATTAAAATTCAGTATCTAAATTCCAATGGATGTGATATAAATCTCCATCCAAAGGCCACAGGAGGAAATGTAGGCAAGCCAATATGGAGTAGAGATGCAAGAAAGAAGTCAGTAAGCATGACTCACATATCCAGCTCTATCAACATCCTTCCCTTCATCCTTCTCCCACTATTTCCCACCTAAAGTTCTTATTAATTTTTCTTAATGTAAATCTGTTTTGAATTGATGTCCTTAAGTGCATCAACTAGGGAGGAAAAGAAAGCTAAAGACCTACTTTAAATTAAAATAATAAATTCGTGAATGTGAAAACATTAGAAATACCTAACAATGTTTAAAACAATGATTATTAATAGTTTTTAATACAATTAGAACACAGAGAATCCACTTAATTACATCTCTCTGCAAATATACATGACCCTGTCTGAGATCTCAGAGTACATCTCAGTTTAGGACAGCCTCCTAATTTTCAAGGCAATGGGATGGTCTTTCTATATAGCTGTGTGGTACTGGGAAAAGTTATGAGACTCCATGCGTCAGTTTCCTAAATTTTTAAATTTGCATCATAACAATAACTCAGATGGCTGTTTTGAGGATGAAATTAATATATTTAAGGCACATAGAAGAATAACTGGCACATGGTAAGTACCTTTAAATATTAATTATTATTATTACTTAAAACCTGGGTTTTCATTAATTTACTACTTAAAACAATTTCTTATACTTTTATTTATGTTATTTATTTATTTACTTATTTACTTATTTATTTTTGCAGTACTGGGGGCTGAACCTAGGCCTTTGCACATACTTTGTGAGCTCTCTGCCACTGGGTCTCACTAAGTTTTCCAGGCTGCCTCTGGCCTCAAATCTGCAATCTTCTTGACTCCACCTCCAGAGATTAGAGATGTGCAGCCGCATTCCTGGCCAAAACAATCTTTTACATTAGTGTTTTCACATGAAAGAATTTTCAACATCTGTAGCCATCAGGGAAATGCAAATCAAAACTACACTGAGATTCCATCTCACCCTAGTTAGAATGGCTACCATCAACAAGTCAAGTAACAACAAATACTGGCAAAGATGCTGAGAAAAAGAAATCCTTTTACACTGCTGATGGGATTTTAAATTTAAGCCATTATGTAAGTCAGTATGGAAGTTCCTCAGAAAACTAAGAATAGAACTACCATATGATCCAATTATACTACTTCTTAGAATATACCCAAAGGAAGAGAAATCATCATACCACACTTCTATGTTTATTGCAGCAGTCGACACAATTGCAAGGGTATGGAATCAGTTCATATGTCCATCAACAGATGATTAAATTTTTAAAATATGGTATATGTACACAATGGAATGTTATTCAGCAGTAAAGAAATATGAAATTATAACATTCACAGCAAAATGGATGGAATTGGAGATCATCATTTTAAGCAAAGTAACCCAAACTCAAAAAGAGAAATACCACTACCACTTGTTCTCACTCATAGGCAGGAGCTAGTTCCACCTTAAAGAAAAGAAACACATACATTCAGAATGAAATACAATACAGGGAAAGTGGGTGGAGGAGGGGGAACAATATAGCAAGGTAAAGAGGGAGAGAACAAGTGAAAAATACCATGCAACTCTATGAAAATCCCATAATGAATCCCATTATAATGTATGCAATTAAAAACCAAAGTATACCTCATAAATATCTACAATTATTGATACATGCTAATCAAAAAGTGCCTGCAGCCTAGCACTGTGGCTTCTGCTCCTGTCAGATCTCAGAAGCTAAGCAGGGTGGGGCCTGGTTAGTACTGGGATGGGAGATTGCTTGGGAACACCAGGTGCTGTACCTCGCAACCCACTCCCAAAAATCAATCTGCCATGGAAAACCCTATGAATAGTAGAGAAGCACTGACAAAGTGTTTCACCTAGTGTACGTAGGGTCCCTATGAGTCGGATACCGACTTGACAGCACCTAACAACAACAACAATCAAAAAGGTTTTATATATTCTTTAAAAAGATTAAAATGTTAACAACTTAGTTTTAATAATTGAACATTATATATATGAAGTGAATTATCTCTTTGCATCCCATAAGTATGTACAATAAAAATTAATTAATTAATGTTGTGTGTTTAACTATTGGAAATATAGAATTATGTAGTAGTGAGTATTGGGTGAACATTTTCTTTCCTTGTTCCCAAAAAATGACTTTGGTGACTCTACTCCCTTTTCATGCCCACATTACTTCTTAGATAAAATATATGGAAGTACATAAAATACATGGAAGATGGAATACATTTCTTTCTCTTGTCCCAAATTAGACATTGAGTCCAGGGTGTGACATTCACCACCATCATAATTACTATGACAAATTGATCAAGAATAAATTGAGCTGACAAACTGAACTAGGGAAAAATACATGTTCATTACTCATACATCACTTCAAATGCCACCTTCTCCTGAAGTATTTTTTAATTCCACCCATCAGAATCAATTATTCCCTCTTCCATGTTCTGCCATTACTTTGTACTTCACTTTAGGATTAATCATATCAAGCTTGTGCATCTTTTTCTCACTTCACTGTACATAAACTCCTGGAAAGCAGGACTACGTCTTCTTTATCCTTGTTTCCAGAATCCAGAATACCTCACAGCAGTGATATATGAGCAATAAGAATTTGTTGAATCAAATTCACAGAGCTGACTTAGAAGTGAGACTATAAGCACCTTTTCAAAACACTATTATTTTTTGAGCAGAGATCATGGATCAACTACTGCTAAATCTATAATGACCAAGTGAAAATATTGTCATTATTTTCATTTGATAAGAAAAGTTGAAGCTCTGAGTTTTTAAGGGTCTTACTCAAGTGTACCCTGTAAGTAGCAGAAACAGACTATAAATTCTAATTATATCTGCTATACTGCTTGTTGGTAACAGGAAAATAAGAAATTAACAATCATTATTTTATTATTCAATCATATTTAATCTCTTCTGGAACAGGTTCTGACTTCGGGAATGCATCCTCTTTTGGATAGTCATTTTGGAGTATCTTAACTTCTAGTCCCTTATATGAATAACACCAACATTATCAAGATTGCTAAAACCATCCCATATGAGGCAGTATTGAAAACTCCACAATATTAGCCTCTTGAAAATCTCTCATGGACAGATATGACTCTGTGGACTGCTTTGTTTGGCCGCTGTCAGTGACCTGCTCCTTCATCTCTTATGATATCACAACATTGCCCAGACTGGTAGAACTTGTCTGTATATGCTCATGGGTTTGGCTTCCGACTACTTCTTTTCAAAACTGGAAGATGAACCAACTCTTTTCCAGCTAGAAACTCAACCAGCCCTGCATGAGTGTGATGCATTAGTTATCTGAGACAATTCTGTTAAATTCCACTGTGACCTTTCAAAGGTTATCATTTTGAGAAGCATACTAAGCCCTTTAAATATGCTACCTCCTCCAGTTTTTTCAATCATATCCTTTTGTTTCTAAATTTTTTATCTCTTAGCCATTTTATAACTTCCATTTGACTATCCTTTGCAGAGTCTCTACAATATCTGACTTTTATGGCTTTCTCACACTAAGCAAAATGATACTCATTTTATGAGTTATGAGTATGTTAGGAGCTAGCAAGACCAACAAACATATTGTGTATAAATAAATAAATAAATAAATATAGACAGTACAGAAATGAAAAGAGTGTTTTAAAAATGATTTAGTCTCCTAATCTCATATTACCTACTAGCACATCAAGTATGACTTTATTTTCTTCTCTAAATGTCATGGTTAACCATAGAAAACCAAATGAGTGGTGAGAAATGTTGAAAGTTCAAGTCTTTTTACACAAACAAAGCCTAAAACATTTCCTATTTTCAGTTTAGAATCAGTGTGAGATTAGATAGTCATACCAAGAGGCAATGGAAGTCACCCTGGGGCATAAAAGATGATAACCATGAAAGGCAATAGAGGAAATAAAAGGCAGTCAGTGCAAAACGTAACACACACCCCTTCCAAGCAAAGGCAGTCTTTAAGTGGACAAGTATGGAGCAGCTGGACAAGTGTCTGAGCATCAAGGCACAATCCTTTCTCCCCTGCCAGAGAAGGCTAGGCCAAGGCTGACAGTTATTACCACTCACAGCAGAAAAGCAACTCCCCTGCTGTTTCCACTCTTCTTTCTCGGTGGGCTTATTCAACTTCATTTCCCTGGAGAGACCTTTTCATCACAGGAGCTTGTGTCACATGCTGTGAGCTTTTCGATGTTAGGGGCATGGCATATCGATTTGCAGCACAATGATGTAGCATATTGAGTGAGAATCTAGTGGAGGCTTCCCTGTGGATCAGCCTTTCCAAGGAAATTACAAACAGGTCTTCAAATCTCTGTAGAATAATAGCTTCACACCTAACAGTATTTTCAAGGAAAAAGCATCAAAGACATTTCCTCTTCTTCTTCCTGTTTGCATAAGCGTATGTCATGTCTAGGTCTAATTTAGGGAAAGGAACAAAGCAAGGAAGGGAGGAAGCAGAAAAAAAAATATAGACAGAAGGCCCTAAACTTCAAAAGCACTATCATTCAGATAGCATTAATAGAGCAATGTCCCAAGAGTTAATGAAACAGTTGGCCTCAGTCATTCTTCATCTGCCACAATTCTCTAAATAGAAACCAGAAAGCTCTTCCTCTGAGATCCTATAGACTTAGATATCACAATTTATCAAATCTTGCCAATATCAGGATTGTAAAGGGCAGTGGGCAAGGCCAAAGGAAGTAAAGTTAGGCCTGAGATGCTACCCTTTTTCTCCTCAGTTTTGACAAGCTGGTCACTCCACAGATCATCATCTGTAAAAATGGAAGTGGAAACTGCATTCTATGGATGTGGAGAGGCAATACAACTTCTTGAAGGATAAACAAGAACCATGTGAAGGATGTGTCCACCTGGGTGCTGATCCACACAAAAAGACAACTCTCATGTTGTTGCTACTGCTGCTGTTGTTGTTGTTACGTGCCATCAGTTCAGGCTATGAGCAGCAGCTCTTATGAGTCCTGTAAAAATGTATTGGTTACTTTCCAAACTGTGAGGACTTTTAGTGTTTAAAATTCAAAAAAGGAAAGTAAACTCAACTGATTGCCTCTGGGATATACATGCGCACATTGTTAAGACTTCCTGTAATTCTCAGAGCTTCATGAGCTTTGGTTTAGACACCATTTCAGCCTTTGAACTTGACTCTAACCCACCTCCAGCCCTTTGGGGGATGCTGTTGGCACTGTCTACATCCAATCTTTCACAGTAAGCCTACCCTGCCTCTAAGTCTAGTCTGCTCTTGACAGCTGCTGAATAACCAATCAGTCTCATAAATGTGAAGCCTTCTACTTCATTTCACTTCAGTAGTTAGTTTTTTGTTTTGTTTTGTTTTGTGGTATTGGGGGTTGAACCCATAGCCTCATGCTTGCATGCTTTGCAAGTGCTGGACCACTGAGCTGCACCCCCAGCCCATTTTTTTTTACTGTTTAAGACAGGGTCTCATTAAATTATACAGACTGCCTCTGATCTTGAACTTGCTATCCTCCTGCCTCTGCCTCCGGAGTCACTGGCATTACAGGGGTACACCTGGCTGGTACTTAGTTTTTAATTCACTTTTAGACACAAAGATATCATTGCATCCATTTTAATTATATTCAGATGATCCACTACTCAAAGCTACCTGTGCTGCAAAGCACAGGAACACACAATACACACTTATGAAGATGAAGAAAAGGAAGTATTTTTGATACCCCAGAGCACACACGTACACACACACACACACACACACACACACAACAACCAGTCTCTGAAGTAGCCCACTATGCCAAGTATGCCTTTTCTTAAAATTGAATAGGATATTAGGAAGTGGAATAGAACCCCACAACTCTCAGGGAATCCCTTTATTTGAAGGTGACTTCTCTTGGCATATTGGTATCTGATCTATTTCAGTCCTTGTTATGCGAGAATACTTGAATTCCACAGTGATAGAAGTCATAGGGTTGCTTAAAGAGATAATTGGTTTTTAAATAGGTGACCACTTTTTTTTTTAATAGCACTGAGTTGGCTTCTCTTGAAACCTCCAGGTAATACTTGATGAGAGTCACAAGGAGCAGAGAGCTCTGTACTGGTATTGGTTCTGTTGCATGAGACAGATAAAAGACTCATAAGAAATAGAAATGTGGGGGAGTGCCTCCTTGTCCTCACTGTCCCTGAGCTGTCCTGCCCAGCAGGTGTCACTTCCCACTCAACTACAAACAGGAAGCTCCCAGTAGTTCTCCAGTAGCAACACTGTTGTCACAAGCAACAAGAAAGGATTGGAGCCAAGCAGCCTGAATGTCATTCTAAGTTTGTAAATCACGCATGTATATGACAGATGGGGTAATCCTGCAGAACCCAGCACACAGGCTCTATATACACAAGAAGCCCAGTGTGCACCCCAGAAAGACTGAGTGGGAAAAGAGTCCCTTGAAGACAATGCGAACCCTATTGACATGATCAGTAGGGAGAGTGACAAAATGATGATCCTCAATAGATGTATCCATCCTCTTGATAAATCAGATCACAAGGCCCAGTCACGTCCTTCGTAATATCCCTGGACTCATGTGTTACTCCCGTTTGCGTTTCATAGGCTGTTAGTTGTTGTTTTTAACAGTTTTAAAACATATTTACCTACCTCATATAATTAGGTACCCCTGACTATTATCATGACCAAACTTCTTAAAAGTAAATATGTGCAACTACTCGAAATTATTCTGAGTTCTATAAAGCAGTATAAAAACAACCAAACTATGAGTGAACGCTTGGTTTGTTACCTTCTTTATTTTGTTACTATGAAAATTTTGCCCATTTGGCCATTTCAGAGGCTCTGTGCAAAGCTAACCAGCCCTATATCTGTGTATTTTTTTGATAGATGGGCATATTTTATCAACATTGCAGTATACTTAAAATCAAGTATTCATTGCATAATTAAATGAAAAGCAATCTGCTGACTCCTCAAGTCTAAGTTATACCTTGTGGTAAATGACTGAATATGTGTAAATTTAACTCAATATAAAGTTTATCTAGCTAATGTATTGTCATTTCTACTGAGATATTTGCAATTGCTGTACCACCTGTGGTTAAATTTTAACCAAATTGTGATTCACTAATCACTATTTGAAATATCTTAAAATTACTATGATCCAACAGAAAAATGAGAAGTTATTAAATTCAGAAGGTTGTCATCTGCCAGGCAGTGTGAAAACAGGCAGTAGAAATCACCATACATTCAAAGCACAGATTTCCAAGGCTTAGAGAGATTGATATGGCCCATTAGAATTTTGGTTAGAATTATCAGCAGGGGATTTATCAGTGCCAATGACTTCTGAATGAAGTTGAAGAGAATCTGTTTGATTTCCAGAGTTACACATCAATTAACCAACACCAACCCACCAAAAAGTTCATCAAAATAGGAAAAGCAAGCAAAAACACATATAATCTTCAAACGTCCATACTTAAGTCCTAACAAATTCAAGCTTACAAACACAAGTTATAATTAGTGTAGAATACGTTTAATAGTGATTAAATTGATAATACATCTTAAAAGTCCTGTGAAAAAGAATAGGAGAATGGAAGGAAAATTCACTCATAATACCCTGATGGATCACAGTGGAGAAAGTGATAGGGTTATAAATATCACTTTTACTCTGACATCCAAAATATGTTTGTAATATATTCTTTGGAGCATGACTGAGAAGTATTTCCTCTGCTCCATATTTTATCTTCCTATACTAATAGCGTCTGCAGCTGTAGCACTGTGGCCTCTGATCCCATAAGATCTCAGAAGCTATGCAGGTTTGGGCCTGGTTAGTACTTGGATGGGAGACCGCGTGGGAACACCACATACTGTAGGCTTGGGAGAAAGACCCAACAACCCACTCCCAAAAATCAATCTGCCATTGAAAACCCTATGAATAACAAAAATCCACTAGCACCAGTGTTTCATTTATTGTAAGTGGTTGCTATGAGTCAGACACCTACTTGACAACACCTAACAACAACAACAACAACATACACAAATTTTGGGAGAAGGACCTGGCAACCTACTCCCAAAAATCAATACACCATTGAAAGCCCTATGAATAGCAGAGAAGCAGTAACAATACTGTTTTGCCTGTTGTACATAGGGTTGCTATGAGTCGGATGCAGACTGGACCACACCTATCAACAACAACACACTAATATCAGTTGAGCTGACTGAACTCAAATGCTAGTCAGAACCTTTCTTATGCTTTATTTTTAAATTTTTAATTAGCACACAATATAATGGGTTTCATAATGGCATTTTCACACAATTGTATTGTGTACTTTGCTCTTATTCATTCCCTCTTTCTTATGTTTTCAGTGATATCCCTTAGCTTAGTAAGTAAGCTGAGCACAAGAAAATGTGGGCATCTTACATGTTCCATTCCTTTGTGGTCTTGTCTCTACCTGTAACTAAGAGACTAGAAAAATTCATATCCATAGATTTCATTTAAAAATAGTGGATGCGTCTGTTGAGTTGTTGTTGTTGTTAGGTGCCGTCGAGTCCGTATCCGACTCATAGCGACCCTCTGTACAACAGAAGAAACACTATTGTCAGTGCTTCTCTGCTGTTCATAGGGTTTTCAATGGCAGATTGATTTTTGGGAGGGGGTTGCCAGCTCCTTCTCCCAAGCCTACAGCTTCTGGTGTTCCCAGGCGGTCTCCCAATCCAGGTATTAACCAGGCCTGACCCTGCTTAGCTTCCGAGATCTGACGGGATCGGATACCACAGGGCTATGGCTGCAGGCTCTGTTGAGTAGAAGGTGCAATTCTATGCCACATCTTTCATTTACAATACGTGTCTGAATTATTGCTCAATATCTCCCAGCATATTTGCTCATATATAAGATGACCTGCAGTCTTAATTTGCTAGAAAAGTCCTAGTATGCATCCAGTTATTTCTTCTACATTAGCATTTTCTCAGATAAAATGTCCTTGATTGAGTAATAAATTATATGATCACTCTATTCACACATGACATGCTAAGTACACCAAAGAACTTTAAGAAAATCAGTCTCCAGAAAATACATGTGAATTCATTTAAATCCTTCATATGTACAATCAACTCCCTAGAGAAAAATCTTAGCTACAAATCTTGAATATCAATATTACTTTTCAAAGCAAAAGAGATAAATACAAAATACTTCAATATTCTCAAAGCTTGACCAAAACTTTGGTGATAAAATGTATGCTTAGATGCATGTTAAATGAAATTCAGTTTAGTACACAAAGTAGATTGTCATGAATGATTATCCAGATGCTCCTATCTCATAATCCTCAAAGGGTACAGCCTTACCCCGTCTGGGTGAGTCTAAGACCAAGAACATAAGGCCAGCCAGAATCCCAAAGGAAGTGCTGTCCAGACTCACTCACTCCTTTAGATGACACGTGCATTCTTGAAAAAAGGTAACAATAGATTTCAAATCTGTCATGTTCCTGCCTAAGGACACTAAGTAAACAGCAAAGCCAAGCCCACATACCTCTAACAAATGTTCCTTGAAAAGAGGATGTGTTTTCTTCTACTTGGGAAAAATTGAAAACAAAACACTTTTCCATTTACAGTAATATCAAGATTTCTGTTGTACAATAATCAATTTCTAAGCAGAAACTCTTACTAGGACTAGCTAGTGCAAGCAGAGTACAGAAAAACATGTCTAAATTACCCTGTAGAAAAGAGGTAAAGAAAAGCAAAGTCCTCACATTGCTGCAGGAATTTCATTTATCTCTGTGACAAGAGCACTTCACTGGAGAACCATTTCTATCAATATAAAATTAAATTTGGGGACTACATTCTGTCTTCTATCATTGAGATAATTTCATTTGTTATGCACTTACTCTTTTCTGTTTTCTAGAGCTGTATTATATTAACTGAGTTGGGTGGGTGGTAGTTTATTTTGGAATTTTCTTCTACATTTTGCCCTACCACCATCTAACATAATTAGAACTTAGAATTTGTAAGTTACTGGCAAATTTTACATATGCCAATTTTGTTTAACTAGGTAGCTGATGATTGAAGAAGACAAATTAATCCACTGCTCTCTTTTCTTCCTTCTAGAGAAGTTGAGTCACAGGAGCTGAACCATCCCACCACTTACATCCCCTTTCTCAGTACCTACTCCTTCAGACTGACTTTTACACCTTGCCCAGATCAAGACATAATGCCTGTAAGGAGAACTGATACAAGAAAGGACAGCCATGGGCAATTCCACTTTTATACACTTCAGATTGTTGGCCTCTCCCTCCTCCACCAGTCTCAATAACTCCACCCTCCAAATGCACTGTGGTGTGGCATTTTTAATGTCTGTGGAATTTTTCCTGTGAGGCTGATGCAGAACTATCAGGTGTCTGCCAATGCCCTCATGGCCTGGGAAGCATTAAGAATTCAATCCAGGAAGGGGCAACTGAATTGGCCTCTATACTGGAACACCATTTAATAGAATAGAATTAGATGCTCTTAATGAATTTTTATAAATTCAGAATTCTAGGTAGCAAGGTGGTCATAAAGGTCTCAGTCTCCTCTTTCGTCCTCTAATAGGCACACAAAATGGTGCTTATTCATCATGTCTTAAAAACTTTCCAATTGGAAGATGCATTGGCTCTCATAAATTTTCTGTACAGTAAATATTCTTTTTTGGGTTTTTGTTGTGGTTGATTTGGTTTGGTTTGGTTTTTTGAGACAGAGTCTCATGACATAGCCCAGACTGGCCTTGAATCCTCAGTCATTCTCCCTCCATGTGTTGAGTGCTGGGATTATAGGAATATACCACTATGCCCAATCATAATACTATCAGTTCTATCCAAATGCAGGATATACCAAAAAAAAAATGATTTTCACACTTTCAGACTAAAACTGGAATAGGTAGAACTTTACTTCCTTGGGGCTTATTTGTACAATAACTCAAGTCTATGCTGAATATGTTCATGCCATGATGAAATAATGAAGACCTTAATAGATTTCTGAGCAGTGGTTATATAGTAATAAGCTCTACTTTTTATTGCTACTAACTACAAGAACTGAAGTGCATTTTCCAATAGAGATGAAAGAAGAAGAGACCTACAATGGCAAAGGAATTCCTTTTTTGAGGGTAGACATTCCAGATATACCACATTCCTTGGCCTCAGATGAGTGAAATTGTTCCTGAAGAATATGCATTTCTTGAACTTGATTCTCTTAACTATAGGTCTGTTAATATATGAGCTTTGATCAAAAAGGCACAATGTCATATTCCCTATCTTCAGAAAATCCAGATCGCTAATTTACAGATCTAGTCCTCTTGGAATATAACATTTTGCTCCTATGAAAAGATACCGAAAATACTGAAAAACTATTACCATTAATGTATTGTATCTGGAATTGAAATTCTGCTGTTCTAGAGTCCTTCCTTTTCCCTTGAGGCAGAGTCTCAACGTGTTTCCCAGGGTGGCATGGGACTCACCTGCTGTATATTGCAAGCACTCCTCAAACTCTCAATACTCCTGCCTCAGCCTCTTGAGTGCTAGGATTACAGGTGTGCCCCACCAGGCCCAATTTAGAATATTTCTAAAAAATTTATTTGCAAACATGGTTTAACATTTTATCCTAAATAGACCTGATGTTATATTTGAGAATCACTCTTTAAAAACTTATTGGCATGAGGAAATTGCTAAAAACATACTTTTAAAGGAATAGGTACTTCTTTATTCTTCAAACACTTAAATTCAGGGTTTTTTTGTTGTTGTTGTTGTTTTAACAAGCATTCTGCCTTATGATTTTTCAACAACTATTTCTACTGACATGGCTGGGGTTTAGCTCAGTTGGTAGAGTGCTGCTCCACACTCTAGCATGAGGACCTAGGTTCAATCCCCAGCACAACAAAGACAGGAGAAGGAAGTGGCAATCTACTCCCAAAGCAATCCTGAAACAATCAGTCACTGAAAACCCCATGAGGGTGGCGATGAATCAGACCCAACCGTATGTGCACCTAACAACAATTGTATTGACATATTGGATGGAATGATTTTTATTAGACCTGCATATTGTAGAATATATAGCAGCATCCCTCACATCTATCCCTCAGATGCCAACTTTCCTCTCCCCATCCAGTTGTGATTATCAAAAATGTCTACAGACATTTGGTAAGCATGAGGATAATGGGCTGCATGGGATGTTGTACAAACAAAGATAGGTGAAGGGTAACAAAAAATGTGGGGAATAGGATTATTTAGGACATGAAAGAAATTGTGTGATAAAGGAAATAGTGTTCAGTGTAGCTGTCACCTAAATGTCACATAGATAATGAGAGGTAACAGATAAGGCAGAAAGACAGGCAGGCACCAGATGATGGAAGACCAGCTTCTGTTTGCTCCTTGAAAATTGAATTCACCTTAAACCCACACCTTAGTCATGGAGTTTTAAAAGCATCACATAAAAATATTTTTAAATATTATAACAGGATATCAGGAGCATCTTTGTAGACAATGTATTGTCTTATTTATGGATCAAGTATATTCCTTTGACCAAATACATTTAGTTAAATGATTTATTCTTAGTATTGGTAGTGTATTACTTCCTTTGAATTCTCCTTACAATAAATCCACATCCTTACTTCATTGTAAACCCATGCCCCAAATGTTTTTTCTCAACAGATGTATTAGCACTGTTCTTGATTTCTAGCTAAGCTTGGTATTACATCAAAATGCTGGTTTCATCTGAGCAGTGTGTGAGAGAAGTGATGGATCTGTCCACGTTCTATTTCAGGCAGAGCCATTGACTCACAGAATGAGACACTTGACCTACTTGTGGATCACTTAGGCCCAGCAGGAGATCTGCAGGAGCTTGGCCTTCTGATGGTAACAGCATCAGCACTGACATTTCCTGGTAAAAGAAGATTTAAATTTAAACACAATGATGTGCCAACACCATCGTTCTCTTTTTCTCCTCTTAGATGAGTTAGTCCTGTGAAAGTGTTGTCAGAGAAATTGTTTCCAAATGCACAATAAGAAACAGAATCTATAAATTCTATTTGAAACAGCTTTTCTTTTCCCCACAAAAATCGATCCCTTGGTGTGCTATCCATTTTTGCTATTCTCCTTTATTAAAAGATGTGTTCATATTAAAGTACTTAGCTCAGAGAGGATGTAACAAATATTTGGGGAACTGAAATGAAGTTTTCCTGTGTCTTTTAGTTGACTAAGACCAAATAGAGTGGAGAATATGAATAAAGAAACAAGCCATTTTGAGTCATTGTAGTAAGCGCATGATTCAGGGAAAAACAGAAGAGAAGTAGTTTTGCCATTTGGGATGGTTTGGTATGGAGAATATTTCAAAGAGAAACAAGGAAATCATCCTAGAAGAAGTGCGCTGTGAGTGGACTCTGCAAAGATAACAGGCAATAAACCAGGCAAAGAAGATGGGAAGGTTGTTTTGATGGAAAAAAGAGCAAGAGCAAGAGGATGGCACTGGAAACCTTCAGAGTATGCACAGAGGGTAGCCTAAAGTGAAGAAGGCAGGAGACACCCAGACTGATGCTGGAGAAGCCAAAGTAGAAATGATGGTACATCACGTGGGCTAGGGAAGTGCTGAAAGATTGTAAGTAAGAATTCGATAAAGGAAGATTGGCATTTTTGAGAAATCACTAGAGTAGTTGTGGAGAAAATGCATTTAAGAGTGATACAACTAGAAGAAAGGAGACTAAAGTAGTTTGTAGCAGTTGCTCAGAAGAGGGGTGGCTAGGTCTGCATGCAGAGAGTGCAGGGGAGATAGAGGGAAGAGCTTTAAAAAATATTGAGGCCACCAGTCGTTGTGACTTGGTGAACTTTAATATGGTAAAAAATATTATTAAGAAGAAAGTTGGAAAATGGACTTCTAATTGAAGTTATTGTAACTAATCCACCTGAAAAATAATAATCCATGACCTTAGGTTAGCACTGAGTCAGATAACCAGATGTTAAAGTAAGTCAGTGGCAAAGAGTAGGGGGGAAAGTTGAGGGAACAGGATAAGGAAGTATAAAATTAGAAGTTAAAAAAAGGAATGTAAATGTACCAGAAATAAGTTCATCCTGAAGCAGGAGGAAAAAAACAAGAAAAATTGGGGAGACATGGGAAGGAAAAGGCTTTTCACCCTGGGACCTGGGCTGCATTATCACCTGAGAAATCCACCAAAATTAAAAGAAGGAAAGCTGCTGTGAGAACTGCCTGCATAGAGACCAGTGCTTCCCTAAAAATCTCACCAAACCAGATTACCGACTATAATTAAAGTTAACAGACATAGACAGGATAAAAGACAGAAAGTTTGGAGGACATGGGAAAGGAGAGAAGCCCCTCACTCTGGAATCTGATGACATCTCCCACCAACTGAAGATCAACAGCTTTAGCTCAAGGAATCTGCTCACAAGCCCCATCTGTTAAGAGTCAACAGTGCCTGACTAACAAGATCAGTAGAGACTGCCAAAGGGGGGAAAATTCTCATCTTGCTAGGGACTCTCAAGCAAGAGTGTCAGAAACCACAAATAGACTCTGCCTTCTTAGGCCCTCAATGTTTATGACTTTTGAGTTTAACATTACTAACATCCCTCTCCCATCCCCAAGCCTAAACATTGCACCCCATAAAATCACCTTAAAATTTAACTTATGCAAGAAAATTCTTTAGGGTAAAAGGACTAGGTGAACTAGCTCATGTTGTCTTCTCTTGTAATAACTTTTTGACTGTATTTAATTTTTAAACCTTATTTAATCCTTAATCCTAGTTAAGAAAAGTCACAAAATTATATATATAATCTCCATTGTAAGGACACTCAGGCATGCTGCTCTCTCGAGATGCCCGTGCATCACTCTGGAAGCATCTACCATCTCCCACCCTTTATCTGATAAACTTCTAACTGCTTCATTTTCTCACCGACCTGTCCTAAAAATCACTTTTGCAACTGAGCCAAGGACCTGGCTTTTACCTGAGTAGAGGTCCCAGAAAAAGGGAAACTCTTCAGGTTAAGGAAATAGGAGAGCAGGACTGTAGCCCTCACTGCTTATGACATATTTTGGTAGCCAGTGTGGGGAGAAAGAAGAGTTAAAACAAAGTTGGTAAGTGTTTCTTAACGTCGGTATCTCTGCTCTGCCAGCTTGCATGGTACTTTTGCTTCTTTGCTTCACTTCCTGGTTTATTTCTTATTGCCTTAATCCTGGCCAATGAACCACCTAGTATTTAACGAATGTCTTTAGTGCTGGAGGTAGCGATTTCATATCCCAGATGCTGGTGTAAAAAAAGATAGAACAAGTGCAGGCTTGACTAGGAAGATACAGGACTGCTTCTCCAATAACCTAAACCTGTCTCTTGCCTTCAACATCTGTATTCAAATCACATTTAGGTGGCCAACTCTTTCCTTGTCAGCCTTCTTGTCTGCTTTTTGTGTATAACTAAGATTTTCCTCCCTATCCTTTCTACACTAATGGCTTATGTAAAGCTCCCAGTCTTGTGTGTAAGGGACCTGGCTTGTCTGTCTGTCTCAGCACTCTCTTGCAATTTTTGCTTACAACTTTGGAATTTCATTTGCTTAGGCTCTCTGGCTCTCATTACTGCTTCTGGATTCTAATGAAACAAGGTTTAGAGCAGGGGTTCTCCCTAAAATCTTAATTAATTTCTTTACTACCCCTAAATGGAAAATGTCCAGCTTTCTTATTTCCATTTGGGAGACAAAATCATTTATAAAGTCATCTCCTTCTTTGTTGCTTAACTTTTGAAGTGATATTTCACCTAAAGACTTAAAAAAGAATCCTCATCTTTTAAAACTTTCTGCTTCCACTAGATGCACACTTAAAAGGACTCATAAAGTTAGATTAAATTCTTTTGTCCTTAAAATATAAATATCACACCTTGAGTCATACCTGTAGATATAAGATTAAGGATTACCTAATGCCATGACTAAAAAAAAATAAAACTGACCAATGATTCATCTACAAACAGAGCTACAAAAATTTTGGGAATTATATTGCCATATGTATTGTGTAATGTGCTTACATTTGTGTATTTTATTAAATGGTACCAGCTTAATTTAAATACTGGTATTTGAAGAGTGCACTCTGCTTAAATATAACTATGTTATGCATTGTTTTAGTTTTTCATTGGTCTCTGTTTGTGGTAATTGTTGACTTAATATAATTGTTTATATGTTTTTTTGTCTGTTTGGCTATGAATTTGAGTTATGATTTAATATTGTTTTATATGTGTATCCTTAAGACTACAATATAGGGGGTTTCTTTTTGCCTCCTCTACTCCAAGGAAAAACAGCTATTCAAGGTTTTGCCTGAAGCCAAGAGCCATAGGTATTCAAATATTAATTAACAAACTAACTTGGGGCTAGAGGAAAAAAATGTAAGAGGGACATTTTAAAATCCAAGTGGCCAAAAGTTTTAAAATATAAAGCAAGTAAAAGGTTTTAAGTTTTAAGATGATCTTAGTTTATTTAATTATGACATAAATATAATTTAGTTCAATGTTCCTTTTTAAATTTGTTGATTTGTTTTAATATA